>CM076578.1:737280670-737548393 GCA_034641835.2 Pinus albicaulis | reverse complement strand
AGCATATAAAGATCACAAAAATCAGAGGAAAGGCAAAGGTAAAAGTTCTGATTATAATGACATATCATGAAAAATTTTAGTATAGTTAAGTTATGAATAATTCAAAAAGTTGTTTTAATTGATTTTGTTGATCATGTCTAACAAACCTCCCATAGAAACTTTGGATAAAAATCCTTCTATTCCACCATTTCAAATCCCATATCCGATCATCATTTAAAAATCTAAACGGTTAAAGTGCTGAAGTGATTGGATTAGTCACGTCACTAGGCCAAAGCATTTAATGATGATTTTGAATTCGTTACAAAATATCTTCGTGGTATTTTCTTCTGTGATATCTTTCAACTCATATACATCATCCTCACCTCATTATATTCATTCTGAAATCACTCCATATCATTCTTTCCCGTAGCCAACTCTTAACCATTTCAGTTTGTAAAACAGAGGAAACATCTATGGGGAAAAAACATCTCTGTAACATCCATTATCATCGTGAACAGAGGAGCAACAATTTGAAGGTTGGAAAGAGAAGTTATGGGTCTCATAGTGAGGATCGAACCAGTTGGAACTAAGTACTTGGAAGGTTATCCTCAAGTCAGAGAAATGTTACAAGCAGGGTGGTTGAATTCTTTGAAAAATTCAGTAGTTTTCACAAAGAGGTGACTAAAACTTTTGCATGATCCTTCAATGGAGCTGAGGTCGAGATAGGAGATATTAAATTCACCATTACAAAAGCCTCCATTGTAGAAGCAATGGAATTTCCTAGACAAGGAGAAAGATGGTTCAAGAATAGAGAATTTCATAACGAGGCATGGACGCAGATACTCAAGTCACCAGGTATGGATGTTTCCATTTTTAAAAAGGGGTATCCCTAGCTCCGCACTAAAGAACAAATGGAGGAACATGTTGCTTATCTTGCAAAAATTCATCACTTGTGAAGGAAGATATGGTACCTTCTATGTTTATCATATTCAGTTGATAATGCATTTCTTAGAAGAAGAACTCAATTTTCCCTTTTTCTTGCTTTATAGTTTAAATAAAATGGCCTCAAGTGTTCAAAAGAGAGTTCAATTTCTATAAACAACCTTATACCACCATGGTTTAGTCAAAATTTTGGTTGAACATCATTTGAGAAAAATGGGAGATAATTAGGAAGAGTTCTTAGTGAGAAATCACTTTGAAGAACCCAAGGAACCTCCACTTGAAGACAAACCTACAAAAAGAAGCAAAAGATGGAAAACCTCCAAAACTGAAACTGGTAAAACAACACAAGAAGCCAGTGAAGAAATGATTTCTGAGAAATTGGCTCAAATTAGGAAGCAGCTTAAGAAAGAGAGGATAATAAGAAAATTTGCCAGAGAGAAAGGAGAAGGACCATCTCAACCAAGACGGAGCCACAGACTTAGAGGGATACTAAAGAAAACAAAGGTTAAAAAAACAATAGTCATAAACATAGAGGATGAAGAAACACCTACTGAGGAGGAGTTTGATGAAGGAGCTCCTGAAATAGACCTAGCACAGCAAGAAATTTACAACTATGTTGAGACATTAGAGAAAAGAGCTTCAGAAAATAGAGACAGAACTCCTAGTCCACCAAAATCTGTAGTTGATATCCTAAGGAGAGATAAATATGAGTTAGAAATACTCAACAGGCACATCAAGAATGAGAATGAAATTCTGAGAGAGCAGGTTAAACTGAAAAATGATATGAATTCAACTCTGTCTCTACAAATGCAAAAGTTGTACAAGGCCAATGAAAAATTGAAGAAGAAAAATAAAAAGTTAACCAAGGAACTCACAAATTTGAGATTCAAGTTAGTCATAAGGAAGCCTAGAAGGCCTTTGACTGCCACAAAAAGCAGAAGAAGAGGGTTGGATGTCCTTGCAGAGGTCTCAGAGTTCATGGAATAGTTGCATGAGGACATGCAAGAACCTAGCAGTGGGGGTATGTTGAGCTCTAAAGATGTTCTTTCTTCCACCACATTCCACTCCATTTCCTTTGTCCATTATTCATTACAGGCTCAAATGATAAATAAAATTAATTAAAATTTCTTTAAGAATGTATATCATGACTAACTTGCTATGTTTTTATGATTTTGTCGTTGTAGTACTTTTTGAACTAGATCTAGCTACAGAATGCAGACATTCTGTAGCTAGTTGCCTATTCTGTAGTTGTCTTCATGTCTATGCAGGTTCCAGATGTCATATTAGAGAAAAACACATATGGTTATATTCCACATCATTCCCTCATCATTTTTTGCTCTCCACGAAGTTTGAACGGAATTCTGTAGGTGGTTATGCACGTGGGAAATCAAACTAGGAGATAGACTCCTAATAGGACAAGGACAGTCCAGATGTCCTTAATCATATTACGATACCACCATCAGAGTCCTAGTTTGATTTTTATTTGGAAAGAAAATTATCCCTAGGTTATCTCAATACATTTATGTAATTTTGTTATAAATATGGCTCGGGAAACCGAAGGAAAAGGTTAGATTTTGTGTTTGATTGCTAGATTTCAGAAGTTCGAAAACACTCTGTTTTGAAGTAATTTCTCTTGTAATGAAAGAAACATCACTTTATTGAAAGCACTGAGTCAATCTTGAAGTATATTTTGCGTGCTACTCCGGTGGTAGAGAGCCCCTGCTACCTGAGTAGCTTTGTTCATACGGCTTAGATAAGTATTTTAGTCTCGTTTTTCATTTCTAGCTTAAGCAGGTTTCTAAAGTTCATGTTTCATACTTGTTTACATTAATCATCACAGCTAGACTTACTCTTATAAACTCTTCCAAAATATCATCACGATGAATAAGGCATAGATGTGGTGTTGTAGATTTTAGTTGCATTTCCTTTTGAATTTTATGATTTATGCTTGTTTACACTAAGTGTCATAGCCGGTCTTACTCCTAAAAACTCTTCCAAAACATCATTAACAATGAATAAGAAACAGCTATGGTATCTTAGCTCCTAGTTGTAATTGCTTTCAAATCTTATGTTTATGTTCAATTGCATTGAATAATACAGCCAGACTTGTTTTTACAAACTCTTCCAAAATATCATTCATATTAAACGAGATGGGCTGTAGAATTCCATAGACTAGCTGCATGTTAATTTAGTTAAAACACTCTAGAGGTTGATTGCATTTAGTTCAACTCTGTCACTACATTTCAAGTTTGATAATGGAATTCTAGTTTAACTCTGTTCACTGTACTTCAAGTAGATTAGTAGAAATCTAGTTCAGTCTCAGTTCATTTTGTTTCAAGAAAAGATTAATGGCATTCTAGTTTAGTTGTAGTCACTATATTTTAAGATTGATAGACTGCATTCTAGCCTAGTGTTATCCATTGTATTTCAAGTAGTACTAGTTGTCAAAATTAGTCTTTCGGCCTTCATTATTTACAACTTAATTTTGTTCTGAATTTATATTGATACATCATCACATGAACATGGGTCAGTAATATCAGTTTAAGGCTTTGATTATTCTGCAAATCCTTTATAAATTCACCTATAGCCTTTTTCCCAAACATTATTCTAGAAAATCTCTAAACTTCTGAATAAGGCCTAGTAGTGATAAGTCAAGTTCCAGAATAGGGTAACTTCAACAGCATAGGTTAATCTAGAATAGAAACCTTACTGTGTTACAAATAATCATTTTTTTTTAAAATTGATTGTTTATTTAGGAGAACTTCATTTACACTTAACTTGTCCATTTCTCAAGCTCTTCCAACACATATTTAATGAATGAATTGGATAAGTTCAAGCTCATATTGTGATTTATTTCCTTGCAATGAAGTAATTATCAAGATTTGCATTTGTTGTTTTCCATCCATAGTTTAGGCTTTGTTCTGTATTAATATAACCAATAGCTTCTTTTCACCAGCACTTAGTTCTTTCCCTTTTCAAACATAAAACCATAAAACCAAAAACATCATAAAACACTAAACACAACGTAGTGAGAAACAAATACCTAGGCACATATAGTGCACCACACTTCAGTAGTTTACTAGCCCTGGTTGAAAATTAATGAACTCAATTTAGGAACACTAAGTTGAGCACAAACAAGTGCACCAACAACATCATTGTCTATATCGAAGATACCTATTGAACCTTTGCCAAAGATGGCTAAGGGACCAACTAGGCGATCATGAAACCACTCCAAATAAATACATAACTATACTAGTTTGGATGATTTAGCCCAATCTTCTACTGCCATGTCATATTTGGAGGTATTACAATCATGCCCATAGCAAAGCAAAGCCTTAATTTCCACATTAGGTGCCATCAACCCTGCCGATTTGTGCCTAATGGATTTCGATTTAGATAAAGCCACCCCTAGGCTTCCTTCAATGGTCACCTTTTAGATACTGGTGTTAGTCCAAAAAGTCACGATACACCATTGTATCCTTGACGAGGGTGCATCCACATGCATCATGTCAAAGAACGTCTAGCAGAAGTTAGGGTCCCCCAAACTAAAGCCACCAGACATCACACTCAGAGCATATGACGAGTGCCCATCTACTCCCATCTGTCTCTGCCAAAATTTCCTATTTTGCTTGGCTAGAAAGACAGTCCTTATAAAACTTGAAGTCTTGGATGCTCAACTGGATTAAAATATACTCCTTGGGCAGAGTTATATGTACACCATGTCAGCCATAGCCTCCTCTATCTTCCCAACCATGATGTTCCCACATGAAGATCACATCATTACTATCTACCAATTGACATACCATAACAAGCAATCCCTAAAAAAATTCGATGTTGTTCTACCTTATGTAGACACATCGACTGATATGCTTACACGATACAAAGGGTATGGCCCCGACCAGTTCAACTGTTGTCTATCCTCGGGTCATTTCTAGGAGATCCTCTTGTTATACCATAAACATCATCTAATATCGCAGAGCCTACGGTGTGCATGATGTCTACATCAATCACCGAAGCCAACCAGGAGACAGAGATGAGTAGTAATGACACTATGACCTTGACCAAAATAGCCTCTCTAGCCTACACTGCCTCCCAAACTCATTTTCTCTACCCCCCATCCGATTTTGTGTCACAACATGTCTTGGCCACAGTGGTGTTGCCAAAATTATAATTTGCAGTTACAGTTTGGTACCTGGTCCCACCTACCACAATGGGAGTCACAAACATCACCTCTATAGGGTTAATCTCCCTCAGTCTTGAGGAGGCCTCATCTGTTAAGGAGACTACCGCAACCATTCCATTGAAGTAAATTTCCATCAAAAAATCGATTGTTATGACCAAGAAAACTAGCAAAAAATGGAAGAAGGTAGAAAATACCACCATGAAATGAGAATTACAACCTTGCGCCATATGTGACATAATAGGCCACCCCACCCACATTTTCCGAGACCTTGATGAGCTAAAACCGCTTCTTAGATCTGCGGTAAATATTGCGGCAACAAGTTCCCATAAAAAGGAACCATCCACCAAAAATCAAGGCAAATAATTGCATACCAACCAAACATGCACTATCTTTGGCCATTATCAGCATTACACTCATCATTTCCTATAAATCCCGCGATACAGGGACACCTTACATGCCATTGAGAAATCCTATCAAGAGGATCCCTCCATCCAGTGAACTAGAGAAGAAATTCACATCATTTTATACCTATAGGAGGCACAATAATCACTAAAAAAACTCTCGTTCATCCCCTCTCCCTCTATTGAGCACTGTGCAATATGCGACGAACATGAACATTTCATCGCAGAATGTGCAACCCTGGAACCGTTTCAATGATGGTACCCAGTTCATGTAGTATACCATGCTGAACTTATAGCCATCCAACATTTTTTTTAGATATGTGGTGGCAATAACCCATGACACCATTGTCACTATATCCCTAGATTCTATGCAGCGCTAACTAGTTTACACATGGCCATAGTACGCCTCTCCCTTGAAAATGACTCTGATACAGAATCCATGGATAGCTTGATGACGCAAGAGGATGTGACGAGTAGATCCATCCTCCTCCTGGCAACTGAAAAGTGGCTAGTTGGGGAACCCTTAGTGTTGAGATTCAACAAGATGATGAGCTTAGTGAAAAGAGTTGCCTTCACTCAGTGAGCCCACAGGCTATTTTTGGGGCAAGTCTATTTTTAGACTATGTCTATTTTTAGACATGGTGATCATATTTTAGAAGTTGCAGGATGCTATTTGTGGATGGTTGATAAAGTTGGAAAAATATATGAAATTCTATTTTTAGAATATTGGGCGAAGTCTATTTATAGATCGTCGATCTAAAAATAGAAGTGCCAATTATTATTAGCTCTTAATAATAATCCGACAATAAACAACAACGTATTCTCTTGGAGCACCTAATTTCAGTGCACATATTTGGAAATTCAGTGGGCTGAGGGAATTACGTAATTCCCAAGGGAAACTAGTGGTTCATGCATGGAGGGCACAGTTAGAACTGAAGTGGCAAATTTATGACAGAGTTGGAAGAGTAGTTCATGGAGTTGTATTCAGTTTAACTCAGTTAGACTCAGTTGAGCTAGTTGTATCTAGTCTAACTGAATGATAAACTAGCGAGAGTGGAGTGAATTAATTAGTTAACTAATTCACAAATAATAACTCATTAATCAACTGAACAATACAATAGTTAACTACAGTGCATGTCAGTTCCAGTGGAGACCCAGTGGAGAGATAGGTGAAAGGGAAAGATTGACTATCTATTGTGACTATAGTGATGCATTGATTGCATCACACACACATTGGATTTTCCAATGAGGCTTGCATAGTCAAGGCAAGGGTAATTCGAATTCATTCAAAGCTATTCTTCAGCAAGGATTGCACAGTGGAGACAGACTAGCAGGAGGGTAGAAATCGGTGCATGGATTTGCAGATTTCTTCTATGTTAGTGTGTGACGATTGATTGTACTAAGAGCTTGACGTACTAAGCTTTTTATGAGATTGTTACATGATCTCCATGATACATAATATATGATATTTGGGGTTTTCAGCTTTAGGCTTTCCCATTAAACAGTTGTGTTATGTGTGATTGTTTTTATTTATGCTTCACATGTGTGTGCAATTAATTTTCCACAAAATATTAACAGTGGAATGATTTAGTATTTTGCAAGAAGTTAAATATTGTGGGATCAGGGGAATATGGATGTATGCATGCTTAGTGTATAATAATTTCTACATGGTATTAGAGCATTGTAAATTCTTGAAGATTTCAATTGTGAAGAATTGGTGAGTTTGTGCTGGTGGACAATTCGAATTTTCTACAGAAGACTCTTGGTGCAGAAGTTGAGTATACATTGAAATGTCTTTCAATGGGTTGAAATTGGATTATGCCCTTGATGGGAGCTTGAATTACATAGCCTGGAAGGATAGGATGGGGGTGGTGCCGGAGGATAATGGACTGAAGGAGTTCATCGATAGCGATGTTCCCAAGTCGGGATCTAGCGATGCTACATTACTTAACACATGGCAAAAGAAGACAACAAAGACAAGAAGAATTATGTTGGAAGGTATGAAGGACCATATTGTGTCCAGTATTCATGAGAAATCCACTCCATTCTTAATGTGGAAGGCTTTGACATATTTTTTCCAAAGCAGAAGCGACCAGAGGAAGTTGGCGCTTAAAGACAAGCTCAGAAAAATAAAAATGGAGAAGGGCGATAGTATTCCAAAATACCTCATGAAGTTTGTCCACTACAAGAACGAACTAGAAAGCATGGGGGTTACTGTTGATGATGAAGACTTGGTGAAATTTTCTCTCCTTGGGCTTTTGAAGAGTTGGCATAGCTACGAAGACTCTGTCAATCGACGGGACAAACTAGCGGGATGGGAGCGACTTTGGTCGGATCTTGTGCAGGAGGAGATAAGGCAGGGTACCAGAGATGGCTCTTCATCGAAGAATGAAGATGAAGATAATTTCCCTTTGGCTTCCAAATCAAGGAAATGGAATGGGAATAAATTTCCTTCAAAATCTGATGCTAAAGGCAAGAAGCAAGATTTGTCTAAAGTGAAGTGTTTTCACTGTCACGAACATGGGCATTTCGCCACTAACTTCCCATAGAAGAAGAAGAAAAAGAAGGCTGTTGGAGCTATAGCTGAAGAGGCCTTAGCCTCGCAATTTGAACTTTATTTCTCTTGATCACATGCTTGGTTTCAAGCACAATGGGATCGGTGTGGTATCTTGATAGTGGTGCGTCTTTCCATATGATGGGAGACAAGGAGTTGTTTAGTGACTTGGAGGAGAAGGACCTCCAGATGCATATAGAGATGGGAAATGATGGTCGGTATAGTGCGACTGGCATTGGGACCATTACCTTTTAGAGGGAGTCTGGTAATCCATTCTTGTCAAAGGATGTTATGCATGTTACAGGTCTGAAGAAGAACTTGGTCTTGATCGCAATGTTGGAAGACAAAGGTTATGATGTTGCTTTCAGTGAGGGAAAAGCCTTCCTTAGACATAAAAAAATGGGTAAAACCAAGAATATATGGGTTTTAATTAAGAATCTCTACAAGCTGGAGGTAGATGGTTGTGCTGCAATGGTGGGAAAAGCAGAAGAAGTGGTGAGCCGAGATGAGGGAAAATTATGGCACAGGAGATTGGACCATCTTCACCATGGCGCTTTGAAGATTTTGCAGCAGATTTCTACTGGACTTACCAAGGGTACTCTTGCGTAGTCAAATAAATGCAAGGGATGTAATATGGGTAAGTTTGTGAAGACCACCTTTCATGAGAAGGAGAACCATGCTTCGGTGATCCTGGAGAGAATTCACACAGACATGTGTCGACATTTCTCGGTTTCTTCAACAGCAAAACACAGGTATTATGTTATATTTTTTGATGAATATTCTCGTAGATGCTGGATCTTATTCATGCAAAATAAGAGTGAAACATTATCAAAGTTCTGCGAGTTCAAAGCATTGGTGGAGAAGGAGTCGGGGAATCAAGTGAAAGCTCTACAGAGCGATAATGGTGGTGAATACATCTCGAGCGAATTCAAAGACTTATATAGCAAAGAAGGAATTTGAAGAGAACTCACAATGCCTCATAACCCACAATAGAATGGGGTCACTAAGAGGAAGAACAGAACAATCATGGGTGTTGCATGAGCGATGTTGCATGACCAGGGCCTACTGATGCACTTGTGGGTGGAAGCATGCAACACTGCAGTTAATGTGAAAAACTGTTTTCCTCATAGATTACTTGGCATGAGTACACCTGAAGAAGATTTTACTAGTAAGAAGCCTGATATTTCTCATTTGAAGATTTTTGGCTCATCTTTTTACATTCATGTGACAAAGGATGCCAGGAAGAAGCTAGAGCCAACTGTAGAAGTTGGGATATTTGTGGGGTACATAGAAACACCCCATAATTATCGTGTGTATTTTCTAGATGGTTGGATGACTATGGTGCGACGAGATATAAAATTCAATGAGGTGAAAGCCATGAAGTTGTCACTTGAGAGGGAGCTACACTTACATGCAGAGGAAGAAATTTTTGTTCCCAAAGATGAGCCTCTAGATGTGGATCAGCCACAGGAGGAGATTCATGGAGTGGAGGAGTCCACTCATGCAGAACCAAACATCAGACAAGGAAGAAAGCATACCACAGAAGCTAAGAGACTAACGCTTGATGTGGCAGAGAATGTAGGAGTCCCTACATCACAGCACAGACAGAGACAACCACCTAACCGATTTACTGGATACATGGCTCTTATGAGCAAGTGTATTGTGATAGAGCCATCTTCTTTTGAAGAAGCAGTGCAAGAGCCCACATGGGTAGATGACATGGTGGAGGATTATGAATCCATTGTCAGAAAAAGTGCTTGGGATATTGTTCCAAGGACGGTGGGAAAATCAGTTGTAGGATCAAGATGGATCTACAAGGTAAACAAGCTGATGATGGGAGCATCGAGAAGTATAAGGAAATATTTGTTTCCCAGGGCTTCTCATAGATCGAGGGGATTGATTATGAAGAAACCTTTACACCTGTCGCATGGTATTCTTCCATACAAACCATCCTTTCCCTCTCAGCGCATATGGGTTGGCACATTCATCAAATGGATGTGAATACTATGTTCCTTAATGGGATGATTGAGGAAGAGGTGTACATTGAGAAGCCTGAAGGATTTGAGATCTTTAGCATCGAGTCACATGTGTGCAGGCTCAAATGGGCATTGTATGGGCTGAAATAAGAACCACATTCTTGGTACACTCAGATCGACATCTATTTCACTAGACTTGGCTTCACCAAGAGTGAGGCGGATGCAAACCTGTACCAAATTGTGGTGGAGGGTAAGATTTTAATCATTTTTATTTATGATGATGATTTAATACTAATGGGTGATGAGTAGTTGCTACACTCATGCAAGGCATGTCTTGCAAAGGAGTTTGAGATGAAGGATTTGGGCCTCCTTCATTATTTCCTTGGATTGGAAATATGGCAGCAGGAAGGCGAATTATTTGTGTCTCAAGGAAAGTATGCCCAGGAGATACTAGAGAAGTTTCACATGCAAGGCTACAAGCCTTTCGATACTCCTCTTCCAGGAAATTAGAGGAAAGAGGATGCTACATTGGTAGAGGTAGTGGATGCCACTGTTTATCGACAGTTGGTGGGTTCACTCATGTATTTATTTAATACAAGACCGGACATACGCTATGCAGTGAACCAGCTTTCACAATTGATGGTTAAGCCTACCAAGCTCTTTTGGAAGGCAGGCAAGCATGTCCTGAGATATCTCAGGAGAAAATCTGAGTATGGTTTATGGTATAGAAAGACAGATGAGGTGAAGTTGCATGGCTTCACGGATGCAGATTGGGTAGGAAGTTCAACAGACAGAAAGAGCACATCAGGAGGGATTTTCAGTATCGAATCTATGACAGTTTCTTGGTACATCAAGAAACAAAGATTCGTGGCACTTAGTTCAGCGGAAGCAGAATACATGGCATCAAGTCAAGATGCATGTGATGCCATCTGGATGAGGAAGATCCTGGTTGGTTTGTTTGGTTCACATTTAGATCCTACAGTGATACATTGTGATAATCAGAGTTGCATTAAACTCTTGGTTAATCCTGTGTTTCATGATAGATCTAAACATATTGATATCTGGTATCATCATATCAGAAATTGTGTGCAGTGAAAGATCATGTTGCTTCAGTACATTCCTACGGAGGATCAGGATGCAGATATTCTCACAAATGAACTCACCAGGAGAAAATTTGAATACCATAGAGGCAGGATCAGGGTGAAGGATAATCCCTATCTTGTTGAGAGGGAGTGTTGAGATTCAACAAGGTGATGAGATTAGTGAAAAGAATCGCATTCACTAAGTGGGCCCGCAGGCTATTTTTTGCGTAAGTCTATTTTTAGACTATGTCTATTTTTAGACATGGTGATCATATTTCAGAAGTTGCTGGATGCTATTTGTGGATGGTTGATCGAGTTGGAAAAATAGATGAAATTATATTTTAGAATATTGGGCGAAGTTTATTTATAGATCGTCATTCTAAAAATAGAAGTGTCGATTATTATTAGCTCTTAATCTGACAATAAACAACAACTTATTCTCTTGGAGCACTTAATTTCAGTGCAAAGATTTGGAAAATCAGTGGGGTGAGGGAATTACACAATTCCCAAGGGAAACTGGTGGTTCATGCATGGAGGACTCAGTTAGAAATGAAGTGGAAAGCTATGGCAGAGTTGGAAGAGTAGTTCATGAAGTTGTATTCAGTTTAAATCAATTAGACTCAGTTCAGCTAGTTGTATCTAGTCTAATTGAATGATACAATAGTGAGAGTGGAGTGAATTAATTAAATAATTAATTCAGTTTATGATCCCATAACCAATCCAGAAACCAACCAACCAAATCATTTAAAACACCCATTCGTGCTTCATAACTAGCCTAATATCTCATTTGAGCTTCAAAGACATATCATTCTTTGCTCTATTTGGAGAGATCCCTCTCCGGGTCCAGCAGGGCTATATCCTAGGGCCCCAAAGTGGTTTGATGTTGTATTATCTTTTGGTATTTCCAAATCTATCAAAACATAGGAACCCCAACATAATGGCGACTCCGCTGGGGAATCTGAGGAGCTTATAACCGAAAACATTGTTAGTCTATGTCCCAGTCTCGTCACCAACATAATGGCGACTCCGCTAGGGAATCTGAGGAGCTTATAACCGAAAACATTGTTAGTCTGTGTCCCAGTCTCTTCACCAACATAATGGCGACTCCGCTAGGGAATAGAGACCAATCAGCCTTGATTTGGTAAACCAATATGGTGGACAGTGAGTTGTAAATAATCCACCTGGTGACTCCACAATTCGTGAATGATGAAAATACTCCACTGGTGATCAATAGGCCACTGATTATCTGTGGTTCCACATAAGACTCCACTGGGAGACCAGTCGCATTTCAACATCATCCCATCAATGGAAGACTCCAAGTTTAGTCCCCTTGAAGAGTTTCGTTGTGGAATATCAGATATACTGGCTAAACTCAGAAGCGAAGACCTTCCAAAGGTTCTTCGTTCCAGCTCAAGATTCAATGACCAACCTGAGCTGAAGAATTTTTTTTTAGAAGTGCTGGCGGAGAGATTTGAAGCTGAGATTGAAATTTTGATATCACAAGAGAAATCATACGAGTTCAGAGACCCCAGAACATTTTTGGAAAGTCTCCCGCCCCCTAAAAATGAAGAAATTCCACTGCTTTTTGACGTGCAAGAAGAAGATGATCCGGTCCCCAAGAACCACACTGAAGACGCAGTGGAAGATGCAGTAATAAAAGTGGCCCAAGATAAAGACATCCTACCAATCACGGCAGGCCTAAAAGCAGACAGTGTGCATCAAGTATTTGTGGATCCTGCGGCAGAGTACATGGAGGCCCAGATTAGCTCAATATCTTCAGCATTGATCCTTCACCAGGGCCAAATTAATCAAGAATGGTCACTACTAATGGTGACCACATTTTTTAAGAACCACATGCAGAGCACCCTGTGGTTATCTCTGACAGGCAACCAGTGCTCATATCCTTTTTTGTTAATGCTTGACTGGCTACATTGGCATTATTGTATCACCTAGAACATCAGAGA
Source organism: Pinus albicaulis (assembly GCA_034641835.2). Taxonomy (NCBI): domain Eukaryota; kingdom Viridiplantae; phylum Streptophyta; class Pinopsida; order Pinales; family Pinaceae; genus Pinus; species Pinus albicaulis. The sequence goes on along the minus strand of CM076578.1, from coordinate 737,535,312 downwards.
TTTCAAGTAGAGTAGGGTAGGTAGGAAGTCTGAAATAAAGCTCAATCCATGAGCATGTAGTTAGTTGTTTTAATTTCTGCAAATTCCAGCAAGTCAAAGAGTCTAATCCTGGCTTGACTGTTTTCAATTTCTATTTTAGAATGTAGAGAAGACATCTACTAGACAGTTTAATCCTAGCAGATATTAAATTAGGTAGAGAATATTATGAGACCAACCGTCTAATTTGGTCTAATGGAGTAATAAGGGTATAAGTAGAATAGGTTTATTTTCCTGTTTGTAAAAAATTGATGATGTAAAGGGTCTGCAAGTCCAAATGCACCCAAAAGAAAAATGTTAGAACTATAGTGTGGGTAGGTAGTTGTTTGGGAGAATTTTACTGCTGATGTAATGTCTTCACAATTTGTGGCAGCTGACCCAAGAAAGAAAGGGATGGTTCAAGCAGCAGGCATCTGGCCTACACCAAGAGATCAATTTCTGAATTCTTGACTCCTTCAAGAAGAAGCCATCCCCATGTGGAGCCACTGTTAGCCCCCCTGTGAAATTGTTGACAAGCAAGCTGGGGGCTATGTTATCTTGAAGACTTTCAAGGAATGCATCTCCCCTGAAGACACATCATCCTTGAAGTCTCTTCGTGCTTTGCCTTATACAAGTCACCTCTGCTAATTCCCAGTATAAAGCCTCTCTGTTTGTGAAGAAATGCCCAAAGGCCTCCTTTTCCCCCTTATTTTACCCTCATTTAGCCCCTTTTTATTCCCCCTTGTCCCCCCTTCTATTTCCCTTTTTTCCCTCTTAATCCTCCCAAAATCCCCTTAAAATTCTACCCTTAGCCTTTGTTGACCATTTTCCCTCTTATTCCTCTATCGTTCCCCTTTCTAACCTTTAAACCACATTAAATGGGCCCAAAACCCACTTTCCTACCTTATTATAAGGTCTAACCCCTTCTTCCCCCTGATAACTCGTAGAACTTTATAATAAAACTTTATATTATAAATTCCCCGCCATAAACCACTTCCCCGACCATACCCCCTCTTACATTGTAATAAACTTTATTATAAATATTATTATATATAAACCCCACTGCATGTTAATCGCAATCGCAAATCCGTTTCAATCGCAAGGTTTATATAGAGTGCCCCGATTGGTCCATCGCAAACACTTGCGATGCGATTGATCGCAACTTTCTCCGATCGCAAGTCCCCTCCGATTGCTTCGATCACCCGATCGCACCATTCCTCGATCCACATCTCCACCATTGATTTTACACCCAGATCGAACGGTCCTGCGCTAATCACATCATCCTCCGATTGATCGCAAGTCTTTCGTCCAAACTCCGATTGCGACCCCCCGATTGCAGCTGAGTCGTTGATCTGATCTGTGGATCTGACGGCCAGTGCTCAATCACAAACCCCCTTCCGATCGCCATTGCAAGCCTTCCCCACTGTCTCCCAATTCAATCCCAGCCGCCCATTCCCTTCCAGATCCGATGGTTGGCGCTTAATCACAACATCGCTTCGATCGCAACATCACTTCGATCGCAACATTGCTTTGATGGTTGGCGCTTTAATTGTTCACCTACTTCTGTTTCTTCCTCTTCTCCTATAAGAAATCCCCAAGAACGAATTGTAAAGGTTGTTGTTGGCTGCTGCCGTTGCTGTTAGAGGGATTCATTCTGACTGTTAGAACAGTCTTGGGAGGGAGTAGCAGAGTAGTATGTATGTAATAGGTTGGGAGGAGAAATTCTGGACTGTATTAGCCATTGAGCTCAAAGTATGTGATTGGTTTTGCATCAATTAATCAAAGCATATTTCACAGGATCCTGGTCTATTACTATTGGTGATGTTTTTCCTAACTCTATTTATTACATTTTCATATTGTTTCATGTTCTTCTGGTAGGAAACAAAAGTATAGCATAGGATTCACCCTTGTTAGGTGCCCTGTGTTCCTACTCTCCCTACCTTTAATGTTTTCTGCTTTATGTGTATCTAAGAGTGAATTCATGTGTTTTAACCAGCGCAGTGGATGTTATTGCCTACTGGCTGATGTATGAATTTGGGGGTTTACTGCTTGGATGTTTCTTTGTCAAATTTATCATTGTTTTTCCCTTGGAGTTGCTAAAGTAGACATGGAGTTAAATGACCTCTAGTCCGATTTATAAGCAGCCCCTTTGTCCTACCTTTGAGAGCTGCCTTAGAGTATGTCCAAGCAGGTCTAGATTTAAATGACCTCTGGCCTGATCTATAGAGAGGAATTTGGTTGTCTTTCCTGCTTCCACCTTCTTCCCTTAATGTTCCATCCCATCATCTATCTAAAAGATCATTTAGTGTAGATGACTTGTCTTGTGGAAGCCTTGGCTAGTTGTTGCATGTAATTTCCTTTCATGACTCCATAGCCCAATGGATGGCACTTTCTTGGCCTGTCCCCTTTGTTGAAATATCCTGCTGCCGTGTTCCTTTCCTTTCATTGCTTTCTCAGTTTATGATCCCATAACCAATCCAGCAACCAACCAACCAAATCATTTAAAACACCCGTTCATGCTTCATAACTAGCCTAATATCTCATTTGAGCTTCAAACACATATCATTCTTTGCTCTATTTGGAGAGATCCCTCTCCGGGTCCAGGAGGGCTAGATCCTAGGGCCCCAAAGTGTTTTGATGTTGTCTTAGATCCTAGGGCCCCAAAGTGGTTTTGTGTTGTCTTATCTTTTGGTATTGCCAAATCTGCCAAAACATAGGAACCCCAACACCATCAAGGAATTAAAGTGGACCCCCTCAAAGTCCAAGCTATGAAAGAGATACCTCCACCTCGAACCCTCAGGAAAATACAAAGCTTGCAGTGAAAGGCTAAATTTATGAGACATTTCATCCCAGATTACGCCACTTGCGTTCAAGGATTCCTGCATATCCTTCGTCAAGACATCCCATTCAAATGGGACAACCAAGCCCAAAAAGTATTCTACGCGCTGAAAGACACATTGTCTTTAGCACCGCTGATAAGTCCCCTGGACTACAATAAAGATTACATCCTGTATCTATCAGTATCCAAGACATCTTTTGTTGGACTATTGATCCAGGAGGGCCCAGATGGGAAGGAGCATGTAATCTATTATGTTAGAAAAACCTTATCAGGCCCTGTATTAATATATGAGCCCAATGAAAAGACTACCCTAACGCTAATTCACGCAATCTAAAAATTTTTCCACTACATCATCTTAAAGACCACAATAGTCGTCGCATATATTAATCCCATCAAATATTTGCTCACACATCTTTTAATGAACAAAAAATACACCCGTTGGATAGCCATTCTGCAAGAATACGACTTACATTTTTTCTCACCCAAGAGAAAAAAGCTGTTAATGTTAGCGGAGTTCATTATGGAACTCCCAAGTCATACAAAAGGATCACCAGTCAATGATTCTCTACTGGATGCTTCCTCGTAGAAACTGACGACCCTTGGTATGGAGATATACTCCTCTTTTTACGAACCTAAAATTTCAGACCCAATATTAGTCGTGATAATCGTCAGCACATTCACCACCAGGCCCCCCAATACCTCCTTATAGGAGATGTCTTATACCAATGAGGCATTGGCACCATTTTATGTCGATGCCTCACCCATGACCAAGCGGAGCAAGCCTTTAATGTCTGCCACAATAGAGCTTGCGATGGCCACCTCTACAAAATGGCCATGACCTAAAAATTCCTACGGGCAGGATATTTTTGGCCCAATTTATTTTACAATTTCATTTCAGTAGTCAAGAGGTGCGAGCGACGTCAACACTTCACTGTCAAGGCAAGATACCCTCCCGCTCCCCTACACCCTGTCATCGTTGCTGGCCCCTTTTGTAAATGGGGGATCGACTTCATGATTTGCAACCAAGCATTATTAGGTAATCACAAATACATTATTGTAGTTGTCGATTATTTCACCAAGTGGGCAAAGGCTATACCCACATACAACAACACCACAGAAACCAATGCACGATTTTTGTTTAACCATGTCATTGCCTAGTTTAGCGTACCCAAGGAGTTAGTATCTGACCATAGGAAACACTTCAAAAACGAATTTTTTTAGGAGCTATCTCACCATATTGGATTCACACATGAATTCGCATCACCTTACTACCCCCAATCCAATGGATAGGTAGAGGTTGTGAACAAAGTACTTAAAACGATGTTACAACGTATGCTGAATAACCACACAAAAAAACTGGAACCACATGCTTTTGTCTGCCTTGTGGGCATACCACACGGTAGTGAAAACATCAACAAGGTTCACACCCTTCCACCTGGTGTACTAGGTCGAAACCGTGATTCCCATAAACCCGAAATCTCTAATTTACACGCCACCATCGAACTCCTCGATGACACCCAACCTCTAGAGAAAGTCTTAGTACAACTAAAGTTCATCGATGAAAGTCCACGACAGTCACTCCAACACAACGAGCCCATTAAGAAGCGAGTGAAAGCATCATTCAATCGCAAATTCAACCCTCGTTAATTTATCAAGGGAGAGTTAGTCCTCTGCTATGATGTGAAAAGATAATCCCTAGGGCTAGGAAAGTTCAAACCCTTATGGAAAGGACCCTACATCATAAAAAATATTCTCCAAAAGGGTGCATACATCTTGACAGAGCCAGATGGAACATGCATGAGCAACCCCATCAACTTTCTTTACCTTAAGAAATTATACCCATAAGGGCCAAGAAAGCTTAGCCCTAGAGTCAACATACACACACCAAAACTTTAATTTTTTATCAAAGACTTGTCACAAAAAATGCTCTTGTGTCACAAATGGATTTTCAACCTAGCCATTACTTTAGATTCACTAATGGAGCATCACGATGATATCAAAGTTTAGTAGTAGTTTCCTAGGTCATCTACCACCCTAACCGATCACCATTCTTCACCAACGGAGTATGCATCGGTTCAGCAACAAAAAATGAGGAAGAATATGATGCCCTCATTGGAATCATGTGCGACGCCTTCAATCAATCCACTCGCCACTTGCATATATACCTAGATTCCCATTTAGTGGTGTCATAGTTAAACCAAGGATTTGAGGTATGGGATTTGCAACTGTTCAAAAAATATTTGCGTGGAAAAATATTAAGCCATCAATTTGATCACATTACATTCACACATGTGCCAAGAAATCAAAACCAGAGAGTAGATCACATAGCTAACCATATCCTAAACTGGAATGCATCTCGGATAAACCATCATACATAGAAACAAAAAACATAAAAACATAGATATCCATCAGCACAACACATTATCCATAAACACATATCAACAGGGGCACACCATATAGAGCCACAAAAAAAGACATCTCTCATATATATATATATATATATCAAAAAATGTATGTTTGAGTACAAAGGAGGAGTCATGTATCTGACTCATAAGTCAACCAAAAAATACATATGTGCAAGTCGACAAAAATAATGGAAGCATCCTCATAACGGGTGCTTTCCCTGTGTAAAAGAAGCCTCTAGGGTTGTACCCCTCTATGTTAGGCACCTAGACCGATGGATGCTTCGGGTACCAACACTAGGGTATATATATAGACTGAGGCCGCCACTCGATGCAAAGTCAGCCGACAGCCCCTCTCTCGGGCCATCAATGTCTCTAACCATATATCACCAGATCATCAACAAACCCACAAGTAGGCATCCCCCGGGTCAGGCAGTCCACTTGGTGTTCTGGAGGTAAATCCCCTCTATGAACAGAGGCGATCCCACTAGCCCTAGAGTGGGTCTAGCAACAATCGAAACACGCAAAGCTATTGGTTCCTAGTTACAAAGAGTAGAATCATGATGGATTGCTTATCGTGATTCTTTCACTGTTGTTGTCAAATAAGAAGTGGCACTTCCATTCCTATCTAGATAGGTCACGATCTGTGAGCTTGTTTCATCCATATACCTGTACACATGCAAATAAGAGAGACAACATGCAACGTAATATTTCACACTTTATAACTATCGATCAGTAAGAGAGGAATGAATGAAATTGCATTATATCGTGGACAAACACAATCATGGAACCAATAGCAGAGTCATGTATATTAAGATATGAGAGAACGACTACAACCGATGCTCTGACGTCATGATCTTCCTTCGACAGGGCTCCAGTGGGACGTGTCTCACAAAGCTTGTCAGGGATTTGACAGAACTCTCTCTCTCACAGGGTTCTCCTTAGCTCTGCTCTTGATTTTCACTTAGCTATAATTTCCTTCCCAAAAGTTCAGCTAGCTAGAAAATGGAGAGGGCAGGATTTTATAGAGGGAGAAGGAGAGGTTAACCTTCTTATAATCATGGGGGAGAGTCCTATCTCTTAGGAAGGTTCCATGAGAGGTGGAAAACCATTTCCTAATCAGGGAGATCTGGAAGTAAACATCCCAACCCCTTTTAATGATCTGTTATGAAGTTGTTAGAATCAAACTTTCACCTTCTATTATTAAAAAAAATTCCTTAATAGGCTTGGCGTGTGCACAACACAGGGATAGAGCGCCAGCTGGTGCGCCCAATAGTGTACATTTTCCCCATTGGTGCGAGGGATGAACTGGCTACCCGTGCCAATGCTAAAACATAGATTTTTAGGGTTTTTTAGAGGAAATGTTCTTGAGGAGAATTATTTCCCTTATGTAGAAGGGTGCCATCAAGGTGTTCTCAGGATATTTTACTGTTCACAGGTCACGGGAATAGTCCTCCAATGTGCGAGATGAGAAATTGCAGGGACTGTGACAAAATGTTGTGTAACAGATGCCCCCTAAAGCATGAGGTCTGAGAGAGAGGGAGGGGTGAAATGATTTATGAGAATTCTTTCAACTGAAAAAACTACCGTTGGAAGACCTGCGAATACAAAAACAACAGATTTCTCTGATACATGATATGTGGTATGGGCGCAGCCATCCATAATAAAGTGTACAAAACAAGGATCCAAGGTATGGATGCAGCCATCCAATAAATAAGGATCAACAAGTAGACTTAGGTATGGTCATAGCCATCCAAAAAAGAGTCATGTAATAAATGATAATAATCCACAAAGAAACCATAGCCTAGATGTTTACCAGACAAAATCCAGGGTCTTGCGCTCCATCTCGACCCGAACAAAGTACAAATTCAAGCATGCGAATATGTGAGCTGAAATCGAACATGCAAGAACATCGTCTGATTACCAGCCAATAATGAAAGTCGTTAATAGGCGTGAGAGGAACCACCAATAATGATGATGGCTCTCAAGGTACAAGAGGTACAATCTACGGAATGTGAACAGTGATTTGGCATCAAACACCCACATAATCATCCAATCGAAGGCCAATAATGAAAACCTTGCATCGAATGCGAAGAACCTTCCATTGAGGCATGCAGGCTCCAAGGCACCTGAAGGGAGTCTCTAGATCAACTTCCTGGAGAATGAGCTGAAGTCGACAGGAAGTGACCTTGATCGAAGGTGGGCCATAATGTTTCCCACATCATCGACATAAGACAGAGGAACATAATGTTTTTTGAATCAAGACCAACAGAGAATCAGAGGGAGGTTGAAAACTACAGAGGCCAACTTCTCTTGAACATATCGGCAACATGACACTAGATTTGGCAGTATTTGACATTAAGGGATCTAAGGTCATGGTCACATGGCAAAGAGCAGATGAGCGGTCAAAAGAGATTACCCAAACCCATGAAGGCAAGCAGATAACGAGATGAGATGTCCCCAACCCAACACGAATGCAGACAAGTGCTATGTTCAAGAATGACATACTTCCAACATGACTATGATACTGATTCCATTTCCCCCCACCATTTCTAGCGAGTACCCAAATTATTTTTGAAAACAAGCTTGAAGGGGATAGCATATGCTTGCGATATAAGTTTTTCCTTTGGAAAAATCCAACCTAGTACATTTTACGAGCCCTAGGAAGGAGGAAATCGAGTAACGCCATTACGACGGAGTCCAATGTCATCAGTTTTTAACGAGTCTGACAAAGGAAGAACTCAACTTATTTTCATGTTTAGATAGTTTGAAAAGACAGCGGAAAAGAAAACTCCAGCAAGTCCCTTTTCATTAATATTCCCTCAGATCCAAAAAGGTAGAAAACAATATCTGAGAGAACCTCCTATCTGCAATAGGCTAGGGTATTCCTTTTTCATAAATAATCTATCACAGCCTGAAAAAGGTGTAAACGTATACTGGGTAGATGTTGTTTTACAGCCATTTAATGAGTTCAAAACGACAAGCGTCTCAACAATATTTTCATTTTTAGAGAGTCAGAAAAGAGCTGAAAGATGACTCCAGTAGTGATTTTTTTGTGTTTTTACTGAGTTCGAAAAAGTATAAAATACAACTCGTGTCTTTGTCCTAATCACGTGAAAACCTGTCGCTGCACAAAAAACAAGTGTAAAACCCATTTTTTGACAAAAATATAATAAAATATTGGAAAAACAAGTCTTAAAACCTAATTTCGATTTGAAAAGTTATAAATATTACAAATAGTAAAAACTTATTCACTTTTCACCATTTTACCTCTTTGTAGAGCGATAGTGAGCCATTTCCTTTGAAATCTTGAGGCGACGATTGTGAACAATCTAGTGGACTAATCCGGATTTCGTCTTCTTTAGGTAAGAGCTGCTTCCATTAGCCATCTTTTAAGTCATATTTTATATCTTTTAATTGTCATTTGGAATCCTTAAGGGGAGGAATTGAAAAATTAGGGCCTCCACAGTTGGCGCGGATTTTGAGGCACGGACCCGTGCCAGCCAACCATTTTTCACACAGGGGTTGTGCCAGGCAGCATGACTATTATCAAAATAGCCACGCCAACTGCGCAACCCAAAATTCCATTTAAATTTAACAAAAATACAGCCAATAAATTGTTGTTTTAAGTACCCAAGGGATCTTACAATGTGTTTATGACCAAATCGATGTAGGTACAAAGAAAAAATGGTAATTGAATGGAAGGAAAGAGAGCACAGTGAAGAATATGAGCAAGCAATGGGGAATGAACAATGTATGAGTGCTCTTAAGAATTGTAGGCTCAATAAATTCTTTATGACACCATGTCTTCAAGCCCAACCGGAATTACTACAATATCTTATCAGTATCTGGGACGAGGATCAGGAGAAGTTCAGTCTTCAAGATCATGAACTTGAGCATGAAGTTTCAGAAGTATATTTCATCACTAAAATGTCATGTAGAGGTGCAGTCCCTATTTTGACAAGTACATGGCCTTTTGGAGAGAACATGACAATGGTCATGAATAGCGTGTGCCCAAGGGCACGAAAGGGAACAAGGAGCGGCAAGGTGGACATTCAGACTGTCCCCGATCTAGCACTCAGAGTAGTGATACACACCATTACATGGGCTGCGAGGTCGCAGGCATCGCACGAAGCCACCAAGATGCAACTATTGCTTGCTTCAGAGTGCATGAGCCCGACCATTTTCAACTAGGAAGAGGCTGTAACAATGAATATAAAATGGCAACTCACAAACTGCAAACAGACCAAAATGAAACAATTTGGATATGGATCAATTTTGGTGTCGTTCTTCCTGGAACGACTACCTATCTTCCAACACTAGGAGGCCATAGTCCGAGATCCACCACTGAGGGAGCCACGGATGGCTCGATGGGTAGTACTGATGCCGAGGGCAGGGGGCAACGAGAAGATGTCTTGGAGGCCTGAGTTCTTTGGGTGGCTCCGACGACAGCTCATCGTCATGGAGGACTGGCCCTATGCTGACGCAGATTTTACTGGAGACCTGGACCTCCCACTCCCGGAGGGAGAGGACTGGGACAAGGAGCTTGGTAAGACTCTTTTTAATTTTATGATTTTTATGATTTTTTGGTATACATGCATGTTATAACGGCTAATCCTATATATATGTAGATGTTGGCCCAAAGAGGCCTGCCGGGATGTCACCAATAGGAAGGAGAACCCCTCTTGCTTATGGCCCTCAAGGTGAGGGGGGCAAGGGGGACGAGCTTGTATGGAACCTATAGGGGATTCCTCATGGGGTTCTGGATTATGCTCGTTTAGCTGATGTTCCCTTAGCTTATCAAAGGCATACCGTAGGGGTGTCGAGTCATCTCCACCACTTATTGAGGTAGTTGGGGTGGGCAGTGACATGCTACCATGAGCACCATGCTGATTAGTCACCTAGGATTTTTATTTTCATATTTTTGAGATACATGTTGTCTCTGGATGTAATTGAAACAAACATGTATATTTTTTTTATATGATGCACACGTTGAAAACACTCGACACATATATATACATGTATTTTCTCCATGAATCTTGCTTATATATGATGATGTCTTATATGTTATGAAAATGTCTAATACAATGTTATCTAATGTATCAGCTAAATAATATGCATAACTAACGACCCACGAAAAATTTAAAAATTCGTAAAATGCATGAGGCCAACATATTTTATTTTTACACAAGCTTAAAAGCAAAAACATAAACTATGCTTGAAAATGAGTTTTATTTTTTATGCAAGCTTAAAACACAAATTTAAAATATGCTTGAATATGGGTTTCATTTGTACACAAGCTCGAAACACAAAGTAAAATATGCTTGAAATGATTTTTCATTTTTACGCATGCTTGAAAACAACAAATAAACTATGTTTGAAATGACAAGGAAAACCGAGCATGCCCCTAGCATGGTGACTCAATTCTAGGTGTACATGCCCCCCAAGCTTCAGTCCATATGAAAAATGGAGTGAAGGTTCAAAACACAAGAGTAAGAGAGATTCAACTTGAATTTCATGATATCTAACAAAAACTTGAATTGAATGGGAATGTGTTTCATTGTTTTAACAAAGTTGACACATGTAAAAGAACTGTCCTCGACCTAACTTGTTTCATTGTTTAGGGAGCTTGACACAATAGAAGGAACTATGCTCCGACGAGCTCAAAGGAGCAGCTTCAGAAGGGGGAGAATCAAATGCAAAATGCTTGAGACAAGTAGACATTGCCCCCAGGCTAGGCATGAACGAGGAACGATGATGCCCATCACTCCACGACAGATCTTCGAGAGACATAGTCTCCATGATAGATAGTCAGATGGAAAAACTTCTCTCAAAGGATCGGGTGAATATGCATCGCTGAGCCAAGGGGATTGAGAATAAACATCAAGAGCCATGCTCAAAGGAGCATTATCAGTAGGAGGAGGATTTGATGTAGCAATGATTTCACAATAATTGATTTCAACTGGGGTCAGAGGCATCGATTCTCCAAAATAGGTAACTTGTTCAGAAGAAGGGATGATCCATGGGTCATCTAACCTAGAGATCATATTGAATTGAATGGTATTCCATGGTGGAATGGGTAAAATACCCATGAGAACAGGGTCCTTGAAAAGACCTGGTCCTATACTGTCAGGGGGATTAGGAATTTTATCCACGTACAACACGTTGTTCTCGGAAGATGAGGTAAAGAAAAACAACTGATTGACAGTAATAATCTTTCCCTCATGTGGAAACTTCAAAAGTAGAAAGAGGGTGGATGGAACACACAACATGGCGTGGGTCCAACTGTCACCGAGTAGGAGATTATAGTTTAGTTTTGCATCAACGACTTCGACTTCAACGTTGACAGTCTTTCCTTGTAATGTAATCGGTAGACTTGCGAGAACACCCAAGGGTTTTGATTCCCTTCCATCGAATGCCTCAAGGGCATTGGGAGATGAAGTGAGGGTTGGAGAGCTGATGGTCTTCCATCAGGCAGATGACATAACGCAGGTAGATGCACCTTCATCCACAATGGCTTTGTGAATATTGAGGCCGTTAATGCCGACTTGAATAACAAGCGCAATCTTGTGCAGAATTTCGGGGGATGAAATTCTCTAGATCGAAGGTGAGAAGGCTAGATTTGGTAGGGTCAATTCCACCGATTATATATAACAAAAATTTCCGTTGAGACAGAAAACTCTTAAGTACTTCCAACGTGGACATCATGGAAGGCGCTTGTGCCAAATCCTCAACAATGCTGTAATGCTGAGCAGCACAGGCGTTCATATTATAGGAATACTTTCAGAGAACAAATTTGGAAGGGGGCTGTACAACGGGTTTAGCACTGGACCCTTCAATCTCAAGAGGACCAGAGTTAGGCGGGGGAGGAGGGCCATCAATGACTTCCTTCCCAGCTGCCTGGTGTGATCTGGCATAATCCTTTGACTGAGTGGCTATAGAAACAGGTGCAGGACCATTCATCATGAAAACCTGAGACCCAAACGGTGCAGATGGCGAAGGCTGCTCAACCATCTAGGTCTGCTGAGATGGAAAAGGTTCCTTAAGAACTGTCGGAGTTCCCATATAGCCATTAAGAAGTTGACTAACCTCAGATTGTATAGGAAAATCTTTGGTATAGTGGTCTTCATCACAAATCAGTCAAGGGTACTTCGGTTTTCACTGTGAACCATCATCAGCACGTGGTTTGGACGATTCTGGTTTTGGGGCGTCATATTTGGCTTTGCCTTTTCCGTTCTTTTTCTCTTTGGTGGTCTTGTCCGCAGGATTTTCCTGGATGGCATTGACCTCCGCGGTCTTACCAGAATCTGCAGCAAGTTGAGGAGGAAAATTTTTGGAAGAATTTTATTTTTGCTTCCCATTGGAATACTTGTGAGAAATTTGAGAGATGGAACCAATAGCACCATCAACTGATGGGGTAGCTAGTGCTTTAGAGGTCCCTGGTCGCAAGGCATCAGTCAAGATGTCGTATAACGTGCCGTACTAAGAGTACACTAAATCAAGGTACTGGGCACGAGAAATGGCTTGTTCCTCGGTTACACATGCCCCCATAGAAAGGCCTTATGCAATCTTATTGACAAAAGAGGTAGTGAACCAGTGAGTTAGAAGCTAATAAAAAATTTCAAACTTGATCAGATGATGATGACGTCTCCAATTGTGAATGTGATCTAAAATATGAGTAGCTTTGACCTATTTTAGAGATGTCAAGAGATGCGTCCTGGCTTCGTAATGAACTGGTAACTGGAAACACGTTAGGAATGCCATAACTAGAGTATTAAAATCTTGAAAAATACCCTGGGACAGTTCTATGTACCATTTAGCAGCAGCACTGGTGAGGGTGTGATGGAAAAGATGGAGACAGATCGATTCATCTACCCAAGAATTTGAAGAACACCACAAATGGTATGTCATGACGTGTGCTTGGGGGTCTTCTCCAGATTTTCCCTCAAACTTAGGATAATCACCAGGCACCTTCGTCGAAACTGGAGGTCAATATGGATTATGAATAATTGGATCATTGGTCAACTTGGACACGTCCGGTAACTCTAACGTGGCGAGAAAAGGTAATTAAGGGTTAAAAGGCATGCCAGGTACCCCAATAAGAACATGTACCAGTACTCGATCCTAGTTGAGCATAACTCTGCCCCCATTGGTTTTGTCCCAAAGGATTCTAACCAGAGGGGTATAAGCCAGATAATTGGGTTGATATGGCGGTTGAAAACCACGATACGGGGGTTGATAACCAGGGTACTGATTTTTATTATACGTGGGCCCCGATTGAGCAGTGTACGGATTTTGTTGCGAAGTATAAGTATAGCCTGGATGTTAAGGGTAATGACCAAAAACTTGAGGCGGATTGTAAACCGGTCAAGACTGACCTTGAGGGTAATAGCTGCCTTGGGTTTGAACGGGCTGTTGGTAAGTGAGACCCTGCTGAGTCGAATAATTCGGGTGCACAGGTGGATTTGGCTGCAGCATAGAATAGATTGGTGGCTGAGCAGGGTTAACAGGTTGTGCAAGTTTTCTTGGTTGAATAGGTTGACCTGGCTGATGAGGAACACTAGGTTGCCTCGGCTGAGCAGGTTGGCCTGATGGTGGGAGTGGGCCAGGTTGCACCTGATAACAGGGTTGACCTGGGATAGGACCATAGGATGGCCCTAGCTGTGCAAAATTTTGACCAATTGGAAAATGAGGCTGCTAAGGTTGCACATAAGGTTGAGACGGATGGGTTTTCCCCCCAGTACCGTATGACGGTCTAGGTTGATGTTGATCAGCAGTTGTCATTGATGTCAACCCAAGTAGCACCAGGGGCTAACCCAATATTACATGGGAATTTTGACCTACCAAATTAATATATTCTAGGTCAATAATTCTTTTTATGGTTCCTACTTGTTGAGGTGTTTCCATTGATATATGGCACGCTATGTAACTCTTCACGGTTTGAGAGATATTCATGTTTGAAGTTTGTGCCCCCAGTTAGTGGGATAAAACCCCATGGGGTTGGGGCATGGGTCATTGAAAAGTCATAATTAATATTTTTTGAGCTCCTAAAATCCCTCCCACTTTCACTTGTTGAAGCCCCTCTCAACTTAAACATTTATATAAATTGTGATCCTCTTTTCCTCCTTAGGCAAGGGATTTCGCCATATGAAATAGGTCATCGTGGAATTTTCACCCTAAATTTTTTTCTACTAAGGTTTAGAAGCTGACATTTTTATGAGGCAAAGCCAAAATCCTGAGGAAGCTGCTGTAAAAATCTCAGATGAAGGTGCTCAATATTTTTGGAGATATGATCTGTGGAAGTCAAAGCTTTTGCAGGATCCTGAAATTCATCTCAAAGAAGTGACCTTGTTAAAATCGTCATAACTATCTCTCTAAGTATCTAATTGGAATTCCATAAAAGATGAAAGATATTGAATAGTCTTTAGTTTTCTCTCTATCAATTTTAGATCCAAATGAAGAAACAGTAACACATGGCACATCATACACGTGCGCTCTTCTGAAATATTCCATAATTAGGGCATTGTGAGAGATTGGGTATAAATCTCTCTTGAAGAATCCAAATTGGTTCAGACCTATGTCATTGGAAAGATGACTTAGGGGACTACTACAAGAACAAAAAATCAGATATTGAGGATCTGAAATAACAAAGATACACCAGATTCAATATCGAGCTCCTAGAAGGCAAGAAAAAGCTAGATCATGTGTTGTCAAGGATTGCAAAGGACCGGAATTTCTATGATAGAAAAGCAAAGAAAGGTGCAGCAGAGGGTAGCGTGACAAGAGCATCAACCAAGGTGCATAACTACAACAAGAATTTCATCATATGAAGTCTTGAAGTGGGCAGCACTGCATACAATCATTGTAAATTTATCTTTGTACTTAGTCATTTTAAATACATTATTGTACAAATTGTACTGGTATCTATCTGTGAAGCGTTGAAGAGGCAGTCTTGGGAGGTCTAGGATCATCATTAGGTGGTTGTGTCAAAGTTGGGGTTATGGTCTAGTATATCTTCTTCTTCTACATCATTCTATATCATTATAAATTGGACCATTTTCCCTGGTACGGGAGTCCATTATTCTTTTATTCTTCTATAGGGTGGTAGGGTGGTGGTAGGGTGAGTTGTAGCTCATTGGGTGTTGGGGCATACATTCAGTTGACTACTGAGGAATCTTGGGCATTGGAGCTTCCATCCAGTGGGATCTGGAGAAGAATTCTTTCCTAGATTCTAGGAAGATGGAGTTTTATTTTTGATTGGAGTTGAATATTAAAGAATTATTAGAAAATCATTAGGTGGTTTTTGTCCCTTAGTGGGTTTCCACCTTAAAAAATGTGTGCATTTGTGTTCCTCTTGTTTGCTGCTATCATTGTACAAAAACTGATAATAATTAAATATTAACTAATGCTCTAATTGAAAGGAATACTGATTCACCCCCCCCCCCCCCTTCTCTCAGTATTTCCAACAACTGGTATCAAAGCTTGGTTCCTTCAATATCAATTTAACAGCTGGAAGGAGGTCATGGAGCATGCCAAGAATGGTGTACCTCGATTCAATGAAAATAATTATGCACTATGGAAAGGAATAATGGAGGTCTATCTTTTGGCGCAAGGTTACGAAGTATGGGACACTGTTCAAAATGGATTTACATCAACTACAGATGAACAAGGTAAGAATAATTTGGTAAATGATGAAAAAGCAAAGAATATTATTATCAGTGGACTTATTGAATCTTCTTATCATAAGGTGTTGGGTTGTAAAACTGCCAAAAATGTATGGGACAAGCTTGAGAATATATATGTAGGTGACTCAAATGTCAAAGAAGCAAAGCTTTAAATCTATAGAGCAAAATTTGAGCAACTCAGAATGAAAGAAGATTGCAACATTGTTGCATACTTCCAATACGTTGATTAAATAACCAATACTCTTGAAGGATTGGGAGAGCCAGTTGATGAGAAGACTATTATACGGAAGATTCTTAGGACATTACCAGGGAGATTCAACCCAAAGGTATTGGTATTAGAATACAATGAAAATCTGGACAAACTCATCAAAGAGAAATTACATGGAGTTCTCATAGCATATGAAATGAGACTTGACGAAGAAGAGGGTACTTCGCATCTAGAAAATGTGTTCGTTGCATCTAAGAAAACCAATAAGGATAAACAACCTTCAATTGAAAAGACATGCACCTGCAAGTGTGAAGAAAAGGGAGATGATGAATAAGGTCTTTCATATGAAGAATATGCTTACTTCAAGAGAAAACTTAAAATTGGTAAGGGACAATTCAAAGGTAAAATTCCATTGATATGTTTCAGCTGTAATGAGGTTGGGAATTTTGCAGTAAAATGTCCAAACAGAAGTAATGGAAACTCAAAAGGAAAGAAAGGCTTTAAGAAATTAAACAAGCAAGGATCCAAAAGGAACTTTCTCTCTAAATAAGATAGCTCATCATCCGATGAAGACAATAACAGTGAAGAAAAAGCCAATGAGAGAGTATTGTTTATGGCCAAGCACAATAAACCCAATCACAATAAACAAGAGGTATCAAAAAATGAAGAAGAAGGATGGACCATAGAATAATTTTATGAGGAAGCAATCAAGCTTATGAAAGATCTCAAGGCGGAGAATATTCGTTCCAAAACTCTTGATTAACAAGTTCAAGGTCTCAAAATTGAAGTTGAAGAACAAAAATGCATTGAAGAGTCACTTCAAAAGAAGTTGGAAGAAAGCAACCAAGAAAGGGAAGAATTAGAAGTTGAAGTAGTCTCGCTGCGTGAGGAAGTGAAGAAAGGAAAAACTATCCAAAACTATGCCAACAACTCAAGGGCATTGGAAGAACTCATCAACAATCAACGATCTTAGAACAAAAAAACTGGCATTGGTTACAAAGAAGAAGAAGCAGGACCTTCTACAACAAAATACAATGAACCTATGAGATCTGACATGCATGTAGACTTCATTGGACAATATTTGCAAGAATAGCCTTGGAAGACAATTCCTCGACAAAAATTTCCATCCAGGTACCAACATATTTTTTATGGCTACTGTTATTAATGTGGAAAATTTTGTCATAAAGCTGTAGAATGTTGCACATGCCCTAGGAACGAATACAATTATCAAATATGAACCTCCCAGGGCTCAGAGAAACATCAATAGATTTTAAAATTTAAGAAATAATATTGAATGTTATAAATATTGAAACTTTGGACACATAACCAAAGACTGTAGACTTGAAAATACTCCCAAAGAATCTTCAAAACCACAGAACGAACGAACATGGAAGAAGAAGAAGAATGATAATTGTGCTCTTGGTTTCAAGGCTTAAAAGAACAAAGATGTGTGGTATGTCGATAGTAGTTGCTCAATGCATATGACTGGAGATAGAAATAAATTTGTATCTCTGAAAGAGAAGAAGGACGAAACCGTGTCCTTTGGAAATGATGGATCTTCAAATGTTATAGGCTCAGGTACTGTCACTCTCAAAAGCAAAGATGCTCTAGCCAAGAATGTTCTATTGGTTGAAAACATGAATCATAATCTGCTCAATGTTGGACAAATGTGTGACCAAGGACACGCAATATTGTTCAACTCCAGGAAATGTGGAATCAAGAAAGGCGTGTATGGTGAAAATGTGGCTACAGGAAGTTGAGCTCCAAATGACATATATGTTCTGGATGAAGCAACTAAAGCATTTCTGATAGATAAAGAGGATCAGACAATAATTGGTAGCAATGATGATCGACTAAGTAAGAAGTTTGCTACAAAGGTCCAAAGTGATTTCAAGATGTCTTTACTTGGTGACCTGACATACTTCTTAGGGCTTCAAATATCTCAGCAATAGAAAGGAATATTTATATGTCAAGACAAGTACATCAAGGAAATGCTCAAGAAACTTAAAATGGAAGATTGCAAACCCATCCTTATTCCAATGGTAACAGGTTGAAAATTGAGCATAGACGACTCATCTAAGGATGTGGATCAAAGGTTTTACAGATCTATGATTAGTAGTCTTCTATATGTAACAACCTCCCGACCAGATGTTATGCAAGCAGTTGGACAAGTAGCAAGATTCCAAGAAGCACCAAAAGAATCACATATTATTTCCGTCAAAAGAATTCTTCGATATCTAAAGGGCACAGAAGAATATGGCTTGTGGTATCCCAAGGGTAACAATCTCATTATTCAAGCCTTTACAGATGCAGATTGGGCAGGAAGCATTGATGATCGTAAGAGTACTAGTGGAGAAACATTCTATCTAGTTGGTTGTCTTGTATCATGGTTGATAAAAAAGAAAACTTCAATCTCGTTATCTATAGCGGAAGAAAAATAAATTGTAGCAACATCATGTTGTACTCAAGTCCTTTGGATGAAACAAACTTTGCAAGATATTCAAGTACAATTTAGTGAGCCTATTCCCATATTTTGTGACATCACTAGTGCCATCAGCATCTCCAAGAATTTTTCATGCATTCAAAAACAAAACACATTCCGATCAAATATCATTTTGTTAGAGAACAAGTCTCTAAAAAGAATATCAAACTTGAGTATGTTTGTACAAAATAACAAATTGCTGATATCTTCACTATACCTTTACCTCATGAAGCATTTGAATATCTTCGTCAAAAGCTTGGGATTCTCCCAAGTTCTCATTAGATTACAGGTTTGCAAGACGGCTATGTGTCAGGGGGAGTGGAAGTGTGTATAGGTCCACAGTATGGTTGTGTTTTAGGGGGAGTTACCCTTTGCCATTGATGTCAAAGGGGGAGAGAATGTTGTTTCAAGAGGTGTCATGATTGTAGGGGGAGTACTTGTGTTGCCATCAATGCCAAAGGGGGAGATTTTTGATCAGCGGTTGTCATTAACGTCAACCCAAGCAGCACCAGGGGCCAACCCAATATTGCATGGGAATTTTGACCTAAAAAATTAATATATTCTGGGTCAATAATGATTTTGATGGTTCCTACTTGTCAAAGTGTTTACGTTGATATATGGCACGCCATGTAATTCTTCACAGTTTGAGAGATATTCATGTTTGAATTTTGTGCCCCTAGTTAGTGGGCTAAAACCCCATGGGGTTGGGGCATGGGTCATTGAAAAGTCATAATTAATATTTTTTGAGCACCTAAAATCCCTCTCACTTTCACTTGTTGAAGCCCCTCTGAACTTAAGCATTTATATAAATTGTGATCTTCTTTTCCTCCTTAGGCAAGGTATTTCGCCATCTAAAACAGGTCATTGTGGAATTTGCACCCTAAATTTTTTTCTACGAAGGTTCAGAAGCTGAATGTTTTTTGAGGTGAAGCTAAAATACTGAGGAAGCTACTGTAAAAAATTTAGATCAAGGTGCACAATATTTTTGGATATATGATCTGTGGAAGTCAGAGTTTTTGTAGGCTCCTGAAATTCATCTCAAAGAAGTGACCTTGGTATAATCGTCATAACTATCTCTCTGAGTATCGGATTTGAATTCCATAAAAATTGGTAGATATTTCATTGTCTGTAGTTTTTTACTCTATCAATTTTAGAGCCAAATGAAGAAAAAGTAACACATGGCATGCCATACACGTGCGTTGTGTTGAAACAGTCCATAATTAGGGCATTGTGAGAGATTGGGTATAAATCTCTCTTTAAGAATCCAAATTGGGTCAAACCTGTGGCATTGGAAAGAATACTCAGGGGACTAATACATGACCGAAAATCAAATATTGAGGATCTGAAATAACAAAGATACACTAGATTCAATATCGAGCTCCTAGAAGGCAAGAAAAAGCTAGATCATGTGTTGTCAAGGATTGCAAAGGACCAGACTTTCTACGGCAGAAAAGTAAAGAAAGGTGCAGCAGAGGGTAGCATGACAAGAACAGAAACCAAGGTGCATAAAAGTAGAAATAATTTCATCATATGAAGTCTTCAAGTGGGCAGCACTGCATACAATCATTGTAAATGTATCTTTGTACTTAGTCATTGTAAATACATTATTGTACAAATTGTACTAGTAACTATCTGCCAAGCGTTGAAGAGGCAGTGTTGGGAGGTCTAGGATCATCATTAGGTGGTTGTGTCAAAGTTGGGGTTATGGTCTAGTATATCTTCTTCTTCTACATCATTCTATATCATTGTAAATTGGACCATTTTCTCTGGTACAGGAGTCCATTCTTCTTTTATTATTCTATAGGGTGGTAGGGTGGTGGTAGGGTGAGTTGTAGCTCATTGGGTGTTGGGGCATCCATTCAATTGACTACTGAAGAATCTCAGGCATTGGAGCTTTCATCCAATGGGAGTTGGAGAAGAATGCTTTTCTAGATTCTAGGAAGTTGGAGCTTTATTTTCAATTGGAGTTGAATATTAAAGAATTATTAGAAAATAATTAGGTGGTTTTTGTCCTGGAGTGGGTTTCCACCTTAAAAAAAATGTGCATTTGTGTTCCTCTTGTTTGATGTTATCATTGTAAAAACACTGATAATAATTGAAGATTAACTAATGCTCTAATTGAAAGGAATACTGATTCACTGCCCCCCCTCTCAGTATTTCCAACAGTTGATACCCCGGTTGCCCTTTCGGTCCTTGAGGTTGCCCTGGTTGGACCACAGGGTGAGGTTGTAGAGGTTGACCTTGAGCATTGTAACATTGCCCTTGCGGGCCGTAAAATAATCCCTGTTGGACTGAAGGTTGTCCCTGTAAGGGTTTCCCTTGCGGTTCGTATGCATACCCTGGTTGGGCCGAAGGTTATCCCTGGAAGGGTTGTCCTTATGGGTTAGCAGCATATCCTTGCTGAAACAAAGGTTGTCCCTATAAGAGTTGTCCTTGTTGGTTAGAAGGTTGCACAGGCAGGGTAGGTATGAAACTGTTGATATACTGATAAGCCTCAGGAGCAGGGATATAAATGGGGTTGATGTGCTCTTCATATTGAAATGGATATGAATAGATTAGGGTACCATTCGCTCCATAATGAGAAAAGTAAGGATGATTAAGATCTTGAGAGGACTGACCAACCTCGGAGATCAGTGGCTATAAAGACATCTAGTACTCTTTGGGAGAAAGGTTTTCAGGGATAGCTAAAGCTATATAAACATCTTCGGGAACTGATGAGGTCCTAGTTGACTGAGTGGTGACAACAGGCATAGATGCAGCCACGCAGATAGTAGGTCTAACAGGTGTATATCTGACAAAAGGAGATACCGTGAGAGGGTTTTGTGGTGACATCCCTAACGAGGGAATGATTAGTTATGTGGATGGAGTCGATATCCCCATATAGGAAATAATGGCCATGCCTTGAATTAAAGACCTATATCCAGCTGGGAGCAATGGACCAGGTGAAGACAGAACAAAAGGTTCGGGGATGTCTTCGGGAAAAAGCTGGTAATATTCACCAGAAGTAGGAATTCCCCCACTATGAATAGGACTAGATGAGTCCATATCTGACCCTGTCGTAAGATCTTCTAAAAGATGACGGGGACTAGGAGGTATGACAATAGCCAAAAATGGTGATATCGATGTAAGAGGAGGGAATTGCTCACAAACTCCAAATCCAAACCAAGCGTTGGACAAGGGCCAATTGAACTCAATTGGTCCTCCAAAGGGAAGTTCATATATAACCGGTCCCCCTTTAAGAAACTCAGATACAATGGGTTTCTGATGCTCAACAGAGGACTTAGAGACCTCTAACGATTCATCTATATAAGGACTACCTCTAGATGAAACTAATGGTTCTGCCACTGTGACTATAGCGAAAAAGAGGAAGAGATCAAAAAGAAAGACACACGGGAAAAAACCAAGGTAAACAAAAACATGCCAAAAAAATTAATCTCTAAATGGGCATGTGATTGTAGATGATTAATTTTACTATATTGAAACTGGAAATTTTACTGTTTCATGTTTTAAGAGTCTAGAAATGAGTAAAATATGACTCTATCACTTTTAGTTTGGAAATAAGCATGAAAGGACAAGCGCTTGATGATCTTTACAAATTTAGGGAGTCAGTAAAGATCAAAATGACTGCTCTGGAAATCTAGGTAAATGGGTGTACCAGATATCTGTGAACTGCCATATACACCTTGGTAAAAATGAAAGAGAAATAAACCAAGGACTTAACGTATGTGCAGGTAATCTCTCTGAATGCTATGTCTGGTGTATCACGAGTAGAAGGCGACCGAGTCAGCTTCCTATGGATAAAGGATTTGCAACCTAATGGGGTCTCCCTTTATATACATGACGGTATGGGGAGCACAAGTCTGTACTAGAATTGTCTATGTCCAGATGGCGAGTGACAGCTACTAGGCTTAAAGACGCCGGAACACATCTCTACCTTAGACTACTAGATGCTCTGTTAAGTTTCAATGCTGCCTTCGGTTAATTCAATAAATTTTAAATTTGACCTTCAATTTACATTTTGATTTCAAGGCCCTATCGAATGTTGGATCTCATAAAACCTCTAGATGCAAACTACATGCCACAAAACATCGTTTTGTTCAATGAAGAGCTATCTACGGGAGATTTGAGAGCTTTCAAATGATAGCGAAATGAACACACAAAAACATCCACTACCGATTTCAATGCAAGCTAATGAAACTAGAAAACTTTTCTCTAGAATTATCTAATGTTAGTAATGCAAAAGAGTTTTCAATTTTCACTATGCCAATCGAAAAATGCAAAAGATTTTGTTATTGTTATTTTTCAATATATTAGAGAAAATGCACTAAATAGATGAAAAACTGATGAAAACATCAATTTGAGAATGATAAAGAGAGAGCTGAAACAAAACAAGTTCACTCAACTCAAACAAACACAATCAAGATGCAAACCAATGACGAAATTCCTCAAAGCGAAGAAGAATCTCGATAGAGACTCAAACAAACCGTGTGATCTAGGCTTGGAGAAACAGAAAGAGAAATTGAACGAAAGAGAGAACAATCACTCAATAAACGCAATGATTCAATGGGATTTAGCAATATAAATGAAAAGAAGTAAAAACAAATTTGACCAAGAAATCAAAGACCCAAAACTCCCAAGGGAGCCTCAGCACACTGAAACACCTAGAAGCCCTAGGGATAAAATGAAAAACTGACAGAAAAGGGCAAAAAATAGTAAAAAATGACTTCAAAGCACTCAGACCATCAGAAAAAACAACCCAGGACCAAAACTCAAGTTCAGAGAGTCCAGGAACAGGCAAACCCTAAAACCAAGCAAGGTTGGTGCACCTGTATGGCTGTAATCTGCACCAAACAAGGGATGGCATGGGTGCCTAACTAGAAACTAGCACCATTTGGCACGGCTGTCAGAGGTATAACCATTCCAATCAATTTTACCCTAGAAATTAATGAAAATGGACAAACAGAGGCTAGATCTGGTCTTCTGGGGGCTGAATAGGGGTTTAATACCAAGGAAGGTGAACCAGAAAAGCAGAATAATCAAACGAAAAGCCAAAAAACAACCCAATGGAGGAAGGAACAACTCCCACTGATCCCCAGCAAAGTCACCAAATTTTCGTGGAGGAAAATCCCCTCTACGGATAGAGGCAATCCCACTAGCCCTAGAGTGGGTCTAGCAACAATCGAAACACACAAAGTTGTTGGTTCCTAGTTACAAAGAGTAGAATCGCGATGGATCGATTACCATGATTCCTTCACTACTGCTTTCGAAGAAGAGGTGGCGCTTTCGTTCCTAACTGGACATGTCATGATTTGTGAGCTTGTCGCATCCAGATACTTGTACACATGCAAAGAAGAGAGACAACAAGCAACACAATATTTCACACTTTATAACTATCGATCAGTCAGAGAGGAACGAATGAAATTGCATTATATCATGGAAAAACACAATCATGGAACCAATAGCAAAGTCATGTATATTAAGATATGAGAGAACGACTACAACCAATTCTCTGATGTCGTGGTCTTCCTTCGACAAGGCTCCAGCGAGACGTGTCTCACAAAGCTTGTCAAGGATTTGACAGAACTCTCTCTCTCACAGGGTTCTCCTTAGCTCTACTCTTGATTGTCACTTAGCTATAATTTCCTTCCCAAAAGTTCAGATAGCTAGCAAATGGAGAGGGCAAGCTTTTATAGAGGGAGAAGGAGAGGTTAGGCTCCCTATAATCATGGGGAAGAATCCTATCTCTTAGGAAGGTTGCATGAGAGGTCGAAAACCAATTCCTAATCAGGGAGATACAGAGGCAAACAACCCAACCCCTTTTGATGATCTGTTCTGAAGTTGTTAGAATCAAAATTCCGCCTTCTATTTTAAAAAAAAAATCCTTAATATGCTTGGTGCGGGCAAAACACAGGGACAGAGTGCTAGCTGGCGCGCCCACTAGTGTACATTTTCCCCATTGGCACGAGGGATGAACTGGCTACCCATGCCAATGCTAAAACATGGGTTTTTAGGGTTTTTTAGAGGAAATGTTCTTGAGGATAATTCTTTCCCTTATGCAGAAGGATGTCATCAAGGTGTTTTCAGGATATTTTACTGTTCACGGGTCACAGTAATATTCCTCCAATGTACAAGACAAGGGATTGCAGGGACGGTGACAAAATGTTGTGTAACACTTGGCCTCATGCATCCTCCATATCGCGGGCCCTGACCTCTAATGTGGCCATCTACTCTGTCACCTCTACAACACGAGCCTCTGCCGCCTCAACACAAGCAATCGCCGCAGCGCACTCGGCAGAAGCCAAACTGCTACACTCCTTGGAGGGGACAGCCTCACCGCTGAGTACTCAACTTTGAGGTTGCGCCGGATCCCCTCCCTGTCCCTCAAATGGGAGAAGAATTCCTCGAGGCCTCCGGATCGAGCGATGCCCCACCAATCAAGCCATAGGATTCCCGACTTCGCCAACATCTGTAAGAGTAACAAAACTATGTCAGTTTCATCATAATACACATATAGATCATAAATAGACAAAAAATGCATAATAAAGCATAAAAAGCCATACATGATGGCCCCCATACATATCCAGTAGGAAGACCCATGTCTGGGTCTCCTCGAAAGTCCATCCCAGCATACAGGTAAGGCATGAACATCTAAGGATTGGCCTCAAACCAAGACTATGTAGTGGTGTTCCAGTAACGCCCCACTTGTCCTCCCCCACTGCGAGGCATCACGGGGGCCCACCTCCTCATACGAGGGTCATGAGGACCCCCAACAGGAACTACCAACATAGGCCTCCATAGCACCACTCTCTTGTATATTATGCTACATAGGATGCTAACATATGTGAATAACTTATATCCATCACGGACCTTCGAGAGTTGAGCCAACATCCTGTCGTAGAAATGATGAGAAAAATCAAAGAAGTGTTCGGCCCTCAGCCATCACAAAACACCGATCTTTGGGCTCGACACCCTATTGGGAGGGGATGACCCCTTCAATCACACAATCACTTCCAGAGAACATTTCTCGGCCATGTTAGTGATAAAGGCTATCTAAATACACCCCTCCGTGAGAGCCACCCCACCACAATGGTTAGCCCGGAATTGCTGAAGATCCACCCCCCTAGTGGGAAGTAGATAAGGGAGTTCCTCACGCTAAGGCTGTAGCCCTATCACAAAATATATATCCATCTCAAGACTGATAGCCATCTCACACCCAAACAACACCATAATCTTACGTTTCTTTTTCTAGCACCAGATCAGGTAGCGCAATAGGCGATCCTGTGATTGCAAAAGGTCATTCTCCAAGAACTTGAGAAGATTCCATCTCGCCAACTGATCACATGCATTGACATCATGTGCCACAATGATCCGATGGTTAGGCCATTCCCTTTCCCTCCACCACATCCTGTCATCAAAGCAGGCACACATCAACAACATAAAAACATCCAAAAATTGAAAAAATTTCATAATTTTTTTCCCAAAATTTTTAGATTGGTCCTCACATCTGTTTCTAAAATAGGCATGCCTTTTGTGCACCTGTACCTTGTACAAACGCATAAAATGTGCAATGAAATCCCTTATAGGCACAAAAATTTCACGCACAACCCTCAGTTATGCGTGAAAATTTAGCGCCAGTTCCTTGATCGCTTGTGCAGTCAAGGCTAGAAAAAGATAGGGATTCGTAAAAACCTTATTTTTATGGACACCTACCCAATCAAACTGAAAAAATTAAAATTAAGGATGTTATGGGGCCTACCTGGCTCAATAATTACGAATCTTAGGTACTCACACTGACTGCAATGGCAAGAACAGCTCTGCAGAAGCCTCTGACCTCTCAAACTCTCAAACACTCAAATGTCGCAAATGACATAAAATGAGCCATATTGGCTTATATGTCACCCTTTTAATATTTTTTGGAGGACCATAACATGAGATCAGAGGGCCCAATTTCAGAACTGAAAGAAATATAGTGATAAACACCTCATAACGCCCAAAGGAGGCTCCACAAATTCACACCTCCAAAAAAAAAAAATTCCAATGTCGACAGGTATGCCCTCTCTTATCTTCTATTCATTCAGTGCATGTTTTCAATAATATTCAAATGAGAATATTATTTCACTTTGGGTTTTTTGTTACAGGTATTGTACAAACCATCCATCTTCCCATGTACTAGAGGTCCTAGAGAAAGTATCATTCTACCCTCAGCATGATAGAGTCCTAGAAAAACTTTGCATATCCTGACATCATTTCTCCATTAGAAATTAACATAGGTTCCAAACACTCGACCATGTTTATCATCTCCCCAACTTATTGTTAGGTCCCTATATTACTAGTATATTCCATTATTGTTGTTTGTATAACCCCCTTATTGTTATTGTTGTACCCCTGTAACCCCCATATTGTTATTATTGTGCCCTTAAATTATTATTGTTAGGTCGGCTAGGATTACATTGTGGCCCCATGGACTCCCATATATAGAAGGAAGTTTTGTAATTGGTATCATCCAATAATGTTTCATTCATGTAATGTATTAGAGGTTTCCCCCTCGAAGTGGCTTATTTCTAAGGCATTGATATCTCTTTTCTTATATTTTTGGAGCTGGCTTCACAACATTTGGTATCAGAGCTTTGGATTCTAGGGTTTCGCTGCTCCAAACAGGTCATCGTGGAATTTTTTCTATAAATTTTTTTCAATGAAGTTTCAGAAGCTGAAACTTTTAGGTTGCGAAGCTGAAATCTTGAGGAACATCTCCACAAAATTTCAGAGCTTGGTTCTCAATATTTTCAAAGATATGATCTATAGAAGTTAGGTCTTTTTTCAGGCTCATCAATTTAATCTAAACAGGTCACCGTGGAATTTGTGTTATAACTTTTTTTCTACGAAGGTTGAGAATCTGAAATTTTTATGGTGCGAAGCTGAAATCCTGAGGAAACCCATCGCACAATTTCAGAGCTTGGTTCACAATATTTTTGGAGATATGATTTGTGGAAGGTAGTGCTTTTTCAAGCTCCTGAATTTCGCCTCAAAGAGGTGATTGTGGGAAACTCTTCATAACTCTCTCTATGAGCATCAGATTGGAGTACCGTAAAAAGTGGTTGCAAGTACACGGATTGTAGTTTATTTGATATCAATTTCAGAGATAAAATATGAAACAGTGACACGTGGAAAGTCGTACAAGTTCACTCTACTGAACCAGTCCATAATTAGGTCATTGTGGAGATTGGACATAACTTTTCCTTAGAGAATAAAAATCAAGTTAAACCTGTGGCATTCGAAAGATAATTCAGAAGGATTCCTCAGTGCCAAATTTTAGATATTGAAGAGCCACAATCACAGAGATACTCCAATTTGAATATCGAGCTCCTCAAAAGCAAGAAAAAGGTGCGTATTTTTTTTCCAAATTGCATAAGTCTTGTTTGAAGAATCAATTTGAATTGATTCCAAGGGCATATTGTAGAATAGATATCAATATTTGGTTCTAAAAAATGCCCTGTAAAAATAATTCAACACCCATTAAGCATTCATAAGGCTCTACTACGACTCATGAAGATGAAGAATTGCAACATGATCTATCAAAATTACATGAGCAATTGCACCAAATTTCACTCTCGTAAAGAGCAACAAAAAATGAAATGGAAGTTTTGAAGAAAGGCATGGAAGTGAAGATGGATGGTTTGAAGAATAATATGGATGGTTTGAATAAAGGCATGGAATCTAAGATAGATGGCATGGAAGCTGGCATGGAATCTAAGATTGATGACATGGAAGCTAAGATCGATGAAAAAATGAAAGAAAACATGGAAAACATGAAGAATGCTATAAAAGTAGACATGTGAGGTTTGAAAAAGTTGATACAAGAAATGTTTCCTAATGGTGAAAAGATAGTAGAGGAAACTCATGATGAGAACAAAATAAATGTTAATAGTGACTTCATAAACTCTAATGTTGGCGGGAAGAACCACCATATTCCAAAAATGGATATGAGGAAGTTTGATGGAAAGGATCCTGTAACATGGATACTACAGATGGAGCAATATTTTGATCTCCATAATGTGAAAAACACACAAAAGGTACGCATTGCAACTTTACATTTAGAACAAAACACATTTGTATGGTATCAATGGCTTTGCTCCCGTAAAAAAATTGTCACTTGGTCAATTTTTACGGAGGAAATGATAGCACATTATGAGGATACAAAGAGCAACACCTTCTTTAGCCAATTGATAAATCTCAAATAAAAGGGTTTAGTGGGGAAGCACATTGAGGACTTCCAAAAATTGAATATAAGGGTAACTAATATTCCAGAGGAACACAGGATTGATCTCTTCTTAGGTACTCTAAAGTATAACATCCAACATGAAGTTCGTGTTTTGGAACCCGATTCATTGGAGAAGGCATTCAGGTTGGCAAGAAAAGTTGAATGTAAAATTATGGCGACAAGGAAGCCTACCACTCAATTCTATAAAGAAGGAAGTGTTGCTACGCCTAGATTTCCACAACCTACAAGGTTGACACCACAAAAATTGGAAGAAAAAGAGAAAAAGGGCTTTGCTACAGTTGTGATAGAAAATACACTAAAGGTCATAAGTGTGCTGAGAAGAAATTATTTTACATAGATTGTGAAGAGGAAGAAGAAAATGAACAAGAATCTTCAAAAGAAGAGGGTATACACCATGAACCAACCCTAGAAGAGGAAGAAATGAGTCCGACCATATCATGTAATGCATTGGCAGGAATTACCACTCCTCAAACTCTCAAGATAGAAGGACATATGAAGAAGAAAAAGGTAATAGTGTTGATTGATTCAGGTAGCACCCATAATTTTATTCATTGTAAGGTAGCCAAGGAATTGAATTGTTTCTTATACCCAGCACCAGAATGTCAAGTGATGGTTGCAAATGGAGGAACTATAAATTGCTCTGGAAAATGCCATAATATCAAGCTAACCATGAGGGAATATGTATTGACTAGTCCAATGCTTGCCATTCCTATGGGAGGTGCTGATGTTGTACTAGGAGTACAATGGTTACAATCTTTGGGGACGGTAGCTTTTAATTTTCAAGAACTTTTCTTGAAATTTTTTTCAGAAGGAAAGGAAGTCAAATTACAGGGTATTGAAGGGAAGCCAGGAAGGATAATAAGCTCTAATGTCATGACAAAGCTTCTAAAGAAAGAACAACGAGGCGTAATTGCACAATTATGCTCAATAGAAGTTCCAACATCAAAATCATCTATTTCTGCAGATCTCCAACAAGTCTTGGACAATCATTCCAAGGTGTTTGAAACTCCCAAAGGACTCCCACCTATTCGTGATCATAATCATGCTATTCATTTGATTCCAGGAAGTGTTCCTCCAAACATCAGGCCTTATAGATATCCTTACTTCCAAAAGAGCGAAATTGAACGTATGATTGCAGAAATGTTAGAGGCAGGTATAATTCAACCTAGTCAAATTTATTTCTCTGCTCCTGTAGTATTGGTACACAAGAAGGATGGATCATGGCGAATGTGTCTGGATTATAGGGAGCTCAATAAGCTCATCATTAAAGATAAATTTCCCATTCCTGTGATTGATGAATTATTGGATGAATTACATGGAGCAATTTATTTTACCAAGTTGGATCTTCGTTCAGGATATCATCAAATTAGAATGAAGATAGAATATATTCCAAAAACAACATTTCGAACTCATGAGGGTCATTATGAATTTTTGGTCATGCCTTTTGGCCTTACCAATGCACCTTCTACATTTCAAGGGTTGATGAATTCCATTTTCAAACCCTTCCTTAGAAAATTTGTGCTAGTATTTTTTGATGATATACTAATCTACAACAGGTCTTGGAGGGATCATGTTGAACATGTTGACAAGGTGCTCAAACTATTGCAGGAGAAACAATTATATGCAAAAACATCCAAATGCTTCTTTGGAGTACAAGAGGTGGAATATCTAGGTCATATTGTATCTCACGAGTGTAGAAATTATATAACTAATGCATTATACATCTGATATTCTCCTGATCACACACTATTTTAACTTCATGCACACTACAGAATCTCTTCTACCATTTATTATTACTTGCGGAATTTAAATCAATTGCATGCACACAATAAAACCATAAAAATCCACACATATGAACACAGTAATTTATGGGAAAGCTTAAAGCTGAAAACCCCCAACTATCTATATAGTATATGTCATAGAGATCATGTAACAATCGTCATGCAAAGCTCCTCACAAGCTCTTAGTACAATCTCCAATTGCTACACACTAATCACATCCGATCTAGAAAATCCCATGCACCGATCTCTGCCACCTTCTAGCCTACCTCTAATGCACAATCCCTGCTGAAGAATGGCTCTGAATGAAATCGAATTGGTCAAACCTTTCTCACGTAATCCTCATTGGCATCTACAATCATTGTGTGTTGCAATTCATGCAACACTATAGTCACAACTGATAGTCAACCTGCTCTTTCACCTACCTCTCCACTGGTCTCCAATGAAACTATCTATGCACTGTAGTTAACTTATGTATTCTTCAGTTGATTAATGAGTTAATAATTAGTGAATTAATTAATAATTAATACACACCACTTTCACTAGTGTATCAATCAGTTAGACTAGCTACAACTAGCTCACCTATGTTTAACTAAGTTAAACTGAACACAACTCCACCAACTACCTCAATAACTCCACCAAACTCTGTCACATGAGCTCTAATTGAAGTCTCAATGCAATAGCTCCACTTAACCCTCAGGAATAGCATAATTACTTCTGTCATCTCTTGTGCCACATCTATGCACTTAACTGAAGTGCTCCAAGAGAATAAGATAATGTTTATAGTCCAAATATTATTAAAAGCTAATAATATTCAGCATATCTATTTTTAGACTGACAATCTAAAAATAGATTCCGCCCAATATGTCTAAAAATAGAAGTCCATCTATTTTTTCAACTTGACCAACCATCCAAAAATAGCATCCTACAACTCATAGAATATGATCGACATGTCTAAAAATAGACATAGTCTAAAAGTAGACTTGCACCAAAAATAGCCTGCGGGCCCACTTAGTGAAGGCGACTCTTTTCACTAAGCTCATAATCTTGTTGCAATATCAACACTCCCTCTCAACAAGATAGGGATTATTTTCCACCCTGATTCGGCCTCTATGGTATTCGAATTTTCTCTTGGTGAGCGCCTTCGTCAAGATATCAGCATCTTGATCCTCCGTAGGAATGTAAGAAAGTAACATGATCTTCCACTACACACAATCTCTGATATGATGGTACCAGATGTCAATGTGTTTAGATATATCATGAAATACTGGATTAATCGAGATTTTGATGCAACTCTAATTATCACAATATATCACAGTAGGATCTAAGTGTGAACCAAACAACCCGACCAGGATCTTCCTCATTCATGTAGCCTCGCATGCAGCCAAACTCGCTTCCATGTACTTGCCCTCGTGGAGCTGAGTGCCATGGATCTCTGCTTCCTACTATACCAAGAAATTACTGTCGACCCAATACTGAAAATCCCTCCAGATGTGCTCTTTCTGTCCATTGGGCTCCCTGCCCAATCTGCATCCGTGAAGCCACACAGCTTCACCTCATCCGACTATCTATACCAAAGTCCATATCCCGATGTGCCTCTGAGATATCTCAATACATGCTTCCCTGCCTTCCAAAAGATCTTGGTAGGCTTAACCATAGCTTGTGAAAGATGGTTAACAACATAGCATATGTCAGGTTTTGTATTGACTAGATACATAAGTGACCCCACCAACTGTCGGTAAACAGTGGCATCCACTACCTTTGTTGATGTAGCATCCTCTTTCCTCCATCCACCAGGAAGAGGAGTGTAGATAGGCTTGCAGCCATGCATTTTGAACTTCTCCAGCATCTCTCGGGCATACTTTCCTTGAGACACAAAAAATCCATCACTGCGCTGCCAAATTTCCAATCCCAGGAACTAATGAAGGAGGCCCAAGCCCTTCATATCAAATTCCTTTGCAAGATCAGCCTTGCATGAGTGTATCAACAGTTCATCACCTGTCATAATCAAATCATCTACATAAAGTACAATGATTAGCAACTTACCCTCCACCACAATCTGGTATAGGTTCGAATCCACCTCACTCTTGGAGAATCCAAGTTCGATGAAATAACTGTCTATCCATGTGTACCAAGCACAAGGTGCTTGTTTCAACCCATACAGTTCTCTTTTGAGGCTGCACACATGCAACTCACTGCTGAAGATCTTGAAACCTTCAGGCTACTCTAGGTACACCTCCTCCTCAATGACTCTGTTTAGGAATGCAGTCTTCACATCCATCTGATGAATGTGCCACCCCATCTGCGCTGAGCGAGCAAGAATCATCCATATGGAAGAATACCTTGCGACAGGTGCAAAGGTTTCCTCATAGTCGATACCCTCAATCTGTGAGAAGCCTCAGGCAAAAAATATTGCCTTGTACTTCTCAAATCTCCCGTCAGCTGCTTTCTTCACTTTCTAGATCCATCTCGAACCTACCACTGATTTCCCTTCCGACCTTGGGACAATCTCCCATGCACTATTTCTGACAATTGAATCATACTCTTCCACCATCGCATCTACCCATGCAGGGTCCTACACAGCTTCCTCGAAAGAGGATGGCTCTGTCACAATACACTTTCTCATCAGAGCCATGTATCCAATATATCGGTCAGGTGACTATCTTTGTCTGTGCTGTGATGTAGGTGCTGCTACAAAATATTCTTTCCATCAAGATTCAGTCACTCAGCTTCTGTAGTGCGCTTCTGCCCTCTGATGGTTGGTGCTGCATGAGTGGTTTCTTCCACTCCATGAACCTCCTCTTATGGTTGATCCACATCCCGAGGCTCATCCTTAGGAACTAATAGCTCCTCATCTACATGAAAGTGTGGCTCCCTCTCAAGCGAACACTTCATGGCTTTCTACTCATGAAATTTGATATCCCATCGCACAACAGTCTTCCAACTGTCTGGAAAATACACACGATAGTTGTGGGGTGTATCAGTGTACCCCATAAATATCACAACCTCTGCAGTTGGCTCCAGCTTCCTCCTGGCATCCTTCCTCACATGAATGTATACAGGTGAGCCAAAAATCTTCAAATGAGAAATATCAGGCTTCTTACCAGAAAAATCCTCCTCGGGTGTACTCATGCCAAGTATCCTATGAGGACAACAGTTCTGCACATAAACCGCAGTATTTCATGCCTCAACCCACAAGTGTATGGGAAGGCCCTGATCATGCAACATCACCTGTGCAGCACCCACGATCGTTCTGTTCTTCTGCTCCACGACCCCATTTTGCTGTGGGTTATGAGGCACTATGAGCTCTCTTCGAATTCCTTCTGCGCTGCAAAAGTCCTTGAATTCGCCATAGATGAATTCAACACCATTTTTTCTCCTAAGAGCCTTCACCTACTTCCTCGAATGTTTCTCCACCAGTGCCTTAAACTCACACAAATTAGAGAATGTCTCACTCTTCTTCTGCATGAAGAATATCCAGCACTTCCGAGAAAAGTCATCAACAAAGATCACATAATACCTAGGCTTTATTGTCGAAGCTACTGAGAAAGGTCCACACATGTCTATGTGAATTCTCTCAAGGATCATCGTGGCATGATTATCCTTCTCGTGAAAGGTGGCTTTCACAAATTTTCCCAAAGTACATCCCTTGCACTGAACTGACTACACAAGTGTACCTTTGGGAAGCCCGGTAGAAATCTGCTGCAAAATTTTCAAAGCACCATGGTGAAGATGGCCCAATCTCCTGTGCCATAGCTCGCCCTCATCCTGGCTCACCACTCCTTCTGCCTTTCCTGCCATTGCTGCATAGCCATCTACCTGCAACTGATAAAGGTTCTTAACTCGAACCCGTATCCTCTAGGTTTCACTAGTTGCCTTACTACGCAAGAAAGCCTTTCCCTCGCTTAAGACAACATCATATCCCTTGTCTTCCAACATAGCCACAAAGATAAGATTCTTCTTCAATCCTAGAACATGCATGACTTCCTTCAATATGAAGGGTTTACCAGAATCCCTCTCAAAGGAAATGGTACTGATACTGGTCACACTGGATCTACCATCATCGCCGATCTCAATGTGCACTCCAAGATCCTTCTCATCCAGATCAGTAAAAAATATTTGTCTCTGGTCATGTAGAAAGACGCACCACTATCAAGAAACCACACTGATCCCATCACACTTGAGACCAAGCATGCGATCAACAAAAAATCCAGCTCAAACTACGAGGCTAAGGCCTCTCCACCTGCAAATCCAACAACCTGCTTATTTTTATTCTTTTGTGGATAATTAGTGGCGTAATGTCTGTGTTGGTGACAGTGAAAGAACTTCACCTTGGACATGTCTTGCTTCTTTCCTTTCGCACTGGATTGAGAAGAATTATTCTTGCTCTTCCCCTTCCTTGCTTTGGAAGCCAAAGCGCAATTTTCTTCATCTACATTCTTTGATGAAGATCCATCCCTGGTACTCTACCTTATCTCCTCCTGCACAAGATCTGACCAAAGTCGCTCCCATCCTGGCAGTTTCTCCCGACCATTGACAGAGTCCTGATAGGAATGAAAAATCTTCGGAATCCCAAGGAGAGCCAAGCTCACCAAGTCCTCGTCATCTACAGTAACCCCCACACTTCCCAGCTCATTCCTGCACTAGACAAACTTCGTGAGGTACTTGGGTATATTGTCGCCTTCCTCCATTTTTATATTCCTAAGCTTATCCTTGAGCGCCAACTTCCTCTGGTCGCTCTTGCTTTGGAAAAAAATTGTCAAAGCTTTCCACATCAAGAATGGAGAAGCTTTGCCATGAAGGCTGGACACTATGTGATCCTTCACACCTTCCAACATAATCCTTCGACATTTTTTTGTCTTCTTTTCCCATGCGTCAAGTGTTGCAGCATCGCTAGAAGCAAGTTTTGGAATTTTTTCATCTATGAACTCATTCAACCCATTGTCCTCTAGCAT
Organism: Pinus albicaulis; assembly: GCA_034641835.2. NCBI lineage: Eukaryota > Viridiplantae > Streptophyta > Pinopsida > Pinales > Pinaceae > Pinus > Pinus albicaulis. The sequence continues at coordinate 737,499,669 of CM076578.1, read as the reverse complement.
CGCCTCCATCTTTTCCTTCCATGAAATATAATTCGAGCTTCCCTCAAGCTCATACTCCAATCTCAATCAATTGAAAGGCATCTCAACTTCGACACCAAGAAAACACTGCTGCAAATTCAAATTCCACCAGCACAAAACTCAACCGCTTCAATGCTTTGCAATTGCTCCACTGATCAATATAGCTCTGATACCATGTAGAAATTATATAAATAATACGTTATACATCCGAGATTCTCCTGATAACACACTATTTTAACTTCATGCACAATACATAATCTCTTCTACCATTGATCATTACTTGCGGAAATTAAATCAATTGCATGCACACATTATAACCATAAAAATTCACACATATGAACACAGTAATTTATGGGAAAGATTAAAGATGAAAACCCCCAACTATATTTATAATATATTTCATATAGATCATGTAACAATCATCATACAAAGCTCCTCACAAGCTCTCAGTACAATCTCCAGTTGCTACACATTAATCACATCCGATCTAGCAAATCCCATGCACCGATCTCTACCACCTGCTAGCCTGCCTCTACTGCACAATCCCTGCTGAATAATTGCTCTAAATGAAATTGAATTGGTCCAGCCTTTATCACACAATCCTCATTGACATTTCCAACCACTGTGTGTTGCAATTTATGCAACACTATAGTCACAACTGATAGTCAACCTGCTCTTTCACCTACCTCTCCACTGGTCTCCACTGAAAATTTCCATGCACTGTAGTTAACTAATGTATTCTTTAGTTGATTAATGAGTTAATAATTATTGAATTAATTAATAATTAATTCACACCACTCTCACTAGTGTATCAATCAGTTAGACTAGATACAACTAGCTCAACTATGTTTAACTAAGTTAAACTGAACACAACTCCACCAACTACCTCAATAACTCCACCAAACTTTGTCACATGAGTACTAACTGAAGTCTCCACGCAATAGCTCCACTTAACCCTCAAGAATAGCGTAATTAATTCTTTCATCTCATGTGCCACATTTGTGCACTTAACTGAAGTGCTCCAAGAGAATAAGATAATGTTTATAGTCCAAATATTATTAAGAGCTAATAATATTCGACATATCTATTTTTAGATTGGAAATATAAAAATAGATTCTGCCCAATATCTCTAAAAATAGAAGTCCATCTATTTTTTCAACTTGACCAACCATCCACAAATAGCATCCTGCAACTCATAGAATATGGTCGACATGTCTAAAAATAGACTTGCGCCAAAAATAGCCTGCGGGCCCACTTAGTGAAGGCGACTCTTTTCACTAAGCTCATCATCTTGTTGCAATCTCAGCAACAAGGGTGTTAAGGTAGACCCTAACAAAATTAAAGCCATTAAGGAATGGAAAGTCCCCACAACCATAAAGCAGTTGCGAGGATTTCCCGGGTTAACAGGGTATTATCACAAGTTTGTTAAGAATTATGGTAGAATAGCAGCACCTATAACAACATTATTGAATAAAGATACATTTTCATGGACTCCTGAAGCAACTAATGAATTTGACCATCTTAAAGAGGCAATGTGCCTAGCACCGGTCTTAGCTACACTAGACTTCACAAAAACCTTTATTATGGAATGTGATGCCTTAGGAAATGGAATTGGTGTTGTTTTAATGCAAGAAGGAAGACCCATTGCTTTTGAAAGTCGTCCAATCAAAGGAAAGTATTTACAGAAACCTATTTATAAGAAGGAAATGTTAGAAATACCACATGCACTAAATAAATGGTGAACTTACCTAATGGGAAGGCACTTCAAGGTAAAAACTGATCATGATAGTCTTAAACACTTTTTGGAACAAAGACTATCTTTAGAAGAGTAGCAAAAATGGGTCACAAAGATGTTTGGTTACGACTTTGAAATAATATACAAAAAATGGTAGCTTAATGTTGTTGCATATGCACTCTCAAGAAATAATGAAGAGGTGGAAGCATTTCTTTTTGCCATTTCTATTATCCAAACAGATTAGATAACCGAAGTAAGAGATGAATGGAAGAAGGACAAAGAAGTATGGACACTCATTCAAAAGTTGCAGCAAGATCCTATTACATTTGATACATTTAGTTGGAAAAATGATTCTTTACGGTACAAAGATCACTTATATCTTTGTAAGAATTCCCAACTAGAACAAAAGATTCTTTTGGAATTGCACACTTCTCCTTTAGGAGGACACTCAAGATTTTTAAAAACTTAACACAGGGTGAAGAAATAATTTTTTTGGGATGGCCTTAAATCTAATATTCAAAATTTTGTGGCGGAATGTTTGGTTTGCTAGCAGAATAAAGTTGAGACAGTTAAGACTCCGAAACTTCTACAACCTTTATCCATTCCAAGTCAATTTTGGGAAGAGATTTAAATGGATTTTATCACAGGTTTACCTAAATCCAAAGGAAAGAGTGTCATCATGGTGGTAGTTGATAGAATTACCAAGTATGCACACTTTTGTGCATTATCTCATCCATTTAAAGCAAGTACAGTTGCTACTACATTTATGGACACAATTCAAAAGCTACATGGAAACCCAAGGGTTATTGTGAGCGACAAAGATCCCATTTTACTGGAAATTTTTGGACAGAGTTATTTTCTTGTTTGGGTACACAATTAGCTCATAGCTCATCTTATCATCCTCAAACTGATGGTCAAAATGAGATAGTAAATAAATGTTTGGAAGGATATCTTCATTGTTTTGTATCTGATAAACAAACACAATGGGTCAAGTGGTTACCTCTTGCTGAATGGTGGTATAACATTTCCTTCCATACTGCACCAAAAATGACCCCATTTATGGCACTTTATGGATATCATCCACCATCCATCATGTTGTCGCTCCTAGAGATAGCCTAGAGTTGTGATAGACCAGTGCCTAGGACATCTTAGCATAGCAAGGAGCATATAATATAATGTGTGAAGTTGACAGCTTCAGCTCACATGCTATCTCCTATAAATAGGGAAATGGAATAGAATGGGACCAAACTCTCAGAAACTGACACAAGAAAAGCGATACTGCAGAGGCAAGATGCAGAGCTCTAATACTCAGAGACAGTTTACTGCAAAGCGGGCCAATTAAGAAATACTTCACAGACATAAATTATCAGAAGGTGGATGTAGTGAAAGAAATATTGAGAAGATACTAGTTAACATTGAGCTGGTGCCCAGATATACAAAACCACCATGCATGGGCTTACCAATCTAAGAATCCATACATGATAATAGCATTTTAAAAGCACCCTCCCAAAGCAACTAATATAGCAGAAGTATGGTTAGCTGAATAATGGAATAGAATATCATGCATGAGCCATATTTAAAGTGCTTGACTGATCCAAGTATGGGCATCAACTAGGATGAATCCTTACCAGAAATCAGTGAGCCACTCGTATTCCAAAACATGATACAGGAAATATGGATGAGATGAAATGATATATTAAATAACATATAAAAGAGAGTTACAGACTGTGAAATACCAAATACCATAATCCTCTTTGGCAGATAGAACTCCTCCTCACTAAGACCCTATGGGCTTTGAGCCTTCATACAAGAGTCTTACAAGATGCATGCAAAAAGAGCCTTTCACTGCATAATTTTTCTGATAAAAATCTAGAACCCTTAAAATGTTTTTCTTCATGGTATTTATAGGAAAAACTAAAACCTAGCGAAAGAGGTAGGTGATGAACATTTAATTGTATCATTAAAACAAAATGGCGGAAACATTTGCGCCCATATTGCTGAATGACCGTGCTGTACTGTTTGTACTATGCAGCCTGCTTTTTGAAATAAATGCACTGGGTATAAATCTCTTCCAGGACACGGTAAGGCAGTAAAATCACACAAATCTCCGTCTTTTCCTGGAAAGAAAACCCTGTTGAAATCAAACCTTGAGGACATCGTCTTCTTTGTATAAATCTTCTGGATGATGTGCAGGATCTTCAATTTGGTACTTTGCTTCAAAATGCTAGGACAAGGCCCCCAAAATCTTCAGCTATCGACCTTTAATTATCTGCTGAACACTGATATTCTTTATCTGCCCCAATAATATCTCCATCTGTGAAATCGACGCCTTGAATGTCCCTGCAGGGTTTGACAAATTTGAACCCTGCCTCTTATATTGGAGTCTTGTCGATTTGGCTTCTGGGGACTCTCTTCATAATTCTGCTCTGAAAAATGGTCCTTTGATGTGTTCTCGGTTCCTGTAATGGAGGCTGAAAATTATGATAATTCTTCGCATTTGTCAACCTGCAAAACACACAAAACTGTGAAGAAAACCAATGCATGGGGGGCAGCAATGCAGTGGGAGCGACTATGTAACAGAGTGACGTGATGAAGTGGCGGAAACATGCAGGGTGGTGACGAAGAAAATGCAGTGGAAATAGTGGCGGAAGGGTTGGACAGAATTTGTAATGTGAAACAATAAAATAAACATATGGATGTAATGTATAAATGGCGGAGGGGGAATGCGATAACACGTGGGATGCTGATGTGGAAGAAGGCCAAGTCAACAACGGGGATAATGAAATCTTGGCCATTCATTCTCATGAGGAGATCAATGCTTGGAAGAGTGCCAGAGGCAATAGACAGTTGGCCAGGGGCGCTATTGGCTTGGGTTAATGTTCATGCAGCTTCGGGGTATGACGATCGTCAGATGGAGGCCTTTAGATCAGATGGCTAACAGTGATATCACTGCGCGTCCTTGGTCTAACAATAATGCACGATGGAGAGCGGTTTCAAGGCCGTACGCTGGGACGCGTGGCGAGCGCTGAGTGGAATCGCTGGCCTAACCGGAATTACCGCCTACCGTCGAAAGGCGGTGCGATGAATACTGGGTAGGTTTTAGATAGTGGACGCGGGGCGGGGACCACAAGGCAGGAGAGATGCGGTACATTGATCTATGGTTTGATCGAACGACCCAGAGCATTCAGTAAGCACCTTTCGGCCTGGCGCATTCGATAAGCGCCTTTCGGCCTGGCGCATGGTTACAGCCTTTGGTCACGCGGAGTAAGAAAACACAAGGGCCAAGGCCGATAGGGCTAAACCTTAAATATTTTAAATATGAAATTCTCAGCCATTTATAAAGAATTTTAGAGGGGGAAAATGGCGACGATAGATACAAAAATGATTTTCCAAGTATGAAAGGGGGGAATTCGAGAACTCTGAACCAGATTGCCTGTGAAATTTTGCAGGAAGAAGATTATGATCAACATTGGCTCCACCTGGGGATGACACGTTCATCCTTGGACATGTCGAGAACTCGCAGACCCTCTAATCATCATGTATGCAGAATCTGCTCTCAAGCACCTCCATTTTTCACTTTATAGTTCATTACAACACCGACATTATTCAAACGAAACAAAAAAGGAAACTATCATACAATATACTACATCAGGCTTCCTCGGCCTGCATCAGAACTAAAAGTAGGGTTTAAGAAATTGACCATTTACAGGGGCGTCCTGCAAGTCGCCCTATAAATTATCCAACCTGAAAGTATTATTTCCCCCCTGTTCCACAATTTTGAAAGGACCAAACCAGAGGGGTCAAATTTTCCGTGTTTACCCTTCTCAGCTCTTCGGATGTCCCATCTGAGCACCAAATCATCGATCTGCAGCTTCCTGTCTTTTACATGCTGATCAAAAATGTGTTTCATTTTCTCTTGATATTATATTAACCTCTAATTCACCTAGCCCCGTGTTTCCTCTAATTCCACCAATTGATTGATTCTCCTGATCATATCATCAGGTTCCTCCTGGCTTTCTTGTATGAAACGGGCCACTGGTAAGGCTAGTTGTATAGTAAAAACTACCACTCATACATATACCAATTCATAAGGGGATTTCCCAGTTGCTCTCTTGCTGGTGATTCTATTAGCCCATAGAGAAAATTTCAATTGGGAATCCCAGTTCTTTTGATTTTCATTGATAGTCTTCTTCAAGGCCCTCACCAGAGTTTTATTTGAGGACTCTTCCAAGCCATTCCCTTATGGATAGTAAGCTGTAGAGTGACTCAGTGTGATATTGCATTGCTGGCAGAAATTCACAAATTTAGCAGACTTGAAGGCCTGTGCATTATCAGTCACTATCCTAGCGGGACAGCCAAACCTAGATACAATGTTTTCCTCCATGAACTTTATGATCATAGTATCTGTAGCATTTATTGCAGGTATGGCTTCCACCCATTTAGTGAAATAATCCGTGGCTGTCAGTATCCATTTATGTTTTCCACTTGACGGAGGGTGTATTTCACCTATAAAATCAATATCCCATTATTTGAATGGTTCATCTACGTGCACTGGAATCAGGGGAAACGGTGCAGATTTCTGTTTCTCAGTAAAAAATTTGCATTTATCACATGCTCTTACTCTGGCGAAAACATCTCCAAAAAGCTTTGGCCAATAGAAGCCATCTTTCAAAATTTTATGAGCTGTGGCCCTCCAACTGTAATGGCCTCCACAGATTCCTTCATGGAATTCTGCTATAATACTTTCTACTTCATTTTTTGTGAGACACAGGAGTGAGAAGCCCGAGGGATCTCTCCAGTATAGCCGGCCATTAATAGCTATATACTTCTGTGATTTCAACCGCAATGCTCTGTATTTTGCTTTATCATAGCTTGGAGGGCAGTTGAGTGTAAGGAGATATTCTACTATCTCTTTGTACCACTGATTGGTGAGGTACTTTAGCTGTGTTTCTGGAGTAGCTACTCCAATTCCATGTCGTTCTTCTTTCTCCTTAGATTCCTCACCTGCTATAATGGACAAATTTATGCACAAGGCTTGATAGTTTGATTCAGATAACATTTTTGCAAGCCCCTGTCCCTTAATTAGCCTAGTAGGGTGGATGTCCATGTCATACTCCTGTATTTTGGCAATCCACCTTCCTCTTTTTCCTTCACTATCCCCCTGAATAAGGATATCCTTTACAGCAGCTGCAGGTACAAATGCAGTAATGTGGGATTGTAAGATATATATACGGAATGCTTTGAGGGATTTTACTAGGGCGTATGCTTGTTTTTCCAATATGTTATATTTTAATTCTGCATCACGGAGCACCTGACTGAAAAAGGCAATAGGCTGCTCATACCCTTCCTCATTTTTCTACAATAAAACTCTTGTTATTGTATGAGGTGATGAAAAAGAGAAAATCATGAAAGGTTTATCATAATCTGGTCCAACCAACACAGGGGCTTCTGCAAAATCACTTTTTATCTTGGTAAATGCCTCCTGTGATTCTTGTGACCACTTTACCTCATTATTCTTCTTCAGCATATCTGTTATGTGCCTAACTATCTCAGCATAGTTAGGGATAAACCTTCTCAAGAAATTTATGCACCCAAGGAATATTTGTACCTCTTTCTTATTTCTGGGAAAAGCAATATTGTTTATAACCTCTACCCTCTTAGGGTCTATCTTCACCCTATCTTTAGTCACAATATGGCCCAAAAGTTTTCCCTCTTCTAATGCAAATAAAGACTTTTGAGGATTCAGAGAGAGACCATACCTTCTACATTTCTCAAAATTTCTTCGCAGATGTTCAATGTGCTCAGCATCATTCTTGGAAAATACAGTGATATCATCGAGGTAGACCACCAATAATTTATCCTGCTCCCCAATAAAAGCAATATCCATTGCCCTCTGAAAAGTGGCCCCTGCATTAATCAATCCAAAAGGCATCCTGGCATACATAAATTTACCCCATGGTGTAGTGAAATAAGTCTTCTTTTGATCCTCTAGAAGTACAACCCCCTGTTTATAACCAGAGAACCCATCCATCATTGACATTCTGGTAGCTCCCATTACTTTCTGCAGGATGTGATCCATCTTAGGTAATGGATAGTTATCCTTTAAGGATGCTTTGTTTAAATTTCTAAAATCCACACACAGCCTTATTTATCCATTTTTCTTTCATATAGGAACAAGGTTTTCCACCCACTCAGAGTACCTCAAAGGTACAATTATTTTAGCTTTTAGCAGCTTCTTAATTTATTTCTCAATAGAAGGCAGAAGCAGGGGATTTATTTGTATGAGCTTCTGTTTGTGGGGCTTTGCATCTGCCTTTAATGGAATTTTGTGCTGCATAATATTGATATCAAAAGTTTTCAAGTCCTGATAGGACCATGCAAACACATCTTCATAAGACTAAAATAATTTCTGATATAGATTTTTATATTCTTCCGGGACTTTCTTGGATAGTTTAACAATTTTGGGTTCAGCCTCAGTACCCAAATTCAAGTCTTCTACTTGATTCTCTTCTACCATTTTGCTTGGCTGCAGTGGGATATCATTCTTGTCAAATAATCTTCCTAGAGGCACCAGCCCTCTAGGTATAATGTTTCCCTTCAACTGCAACACTTTATTTCCTGCCACTTTCTCCTCCCAATTCCTTTTTGAAATATCTTCAAATTATACCTCTTCTTCATCATCAATCTCCATATTGGAGAATTCTCCCACTGTTTCCAGGAATCTTTTCATCTGTTCTTCATCTTCAAATACCTGCCAGTTCTTGATATTATCCAGGATTGAAGGCCGATAACGCTCCTCAACTTCATATCTTAAAATAGGGTTCTGAGGTGGTCGAAATGTACTAGCAGCCACAGCAAGGGAATCAACCATCCTATTCTGTTCTCGAGGCATGAACTGGATATTGAATGCCAAGAAGAAATTTTCTACCATGTCCCAAACTTCATTCCTATAAGCCCTTAGCCTAGGATGCTTGGTTTGACACTGATTCCTGACTTGTCTGACTACTAGTTTTGAATCTCCCAAAACCTTTAAACTTTTTATATTCATATTCCTGGCTATCTGCAATCCTAACAGGAGTGCTTCATATTCAGCCACATTATTGGTGGCTTCATATTCTAGTTTGAAGGATGATGGGATCCATTTGCCTGTAGGAGAAATCAATAATATTCTAGCTCCATTACCTTCTTTTGAATTTGCTCCATCAAAATGGAGTGTCCATATTCCTGCTTCCATGTCTTCTGAGGGCTACTCACTCTTGATCTGGCAGGAGGATGATTCATGAGCATAATATTGATTTTCTTCCAGCATCAAGCATGAGAAATATCCTTCCTTACTGTAGATTGGTGAATTTACAGAATTTTCAGCCTTAGTCACCATCTTGACAAATCTAGTCTCCTTGTATAGTTTCCTCTCTTGGCCACCAAAAACTGGGATAGTGGCATATGCTAAATCCATCTTGATTGATCCACCAATTTTTGTTCCCCAGGACCTTGACAGCAACATACCAAAATGTGCTGGAATGTCAGCTACCACTATGTCCATTACCACACTTTTTGCTGGGATTTGAGCCAAATTGACCACAAAATCCTTGATCATCCCAAAGCATTTAACTCTTTTGGAATCAAATGAATAGAGGTCTTTATATGGACATGTGATTTGTAAACCTAGTTTCTCCATGACTGACAGAGGCATAAGATTGTGGGAAGCTCCAGAATCTAGCATACAGTTATGTAATGGTAGGTCATGGATCACTAGAGACACATAGAAGGGAGGAGTAGAAGGATCTACCTCCTCAACACGTGGGCCAAAAACTACCATAGGTATTTCTTCTTGAAGGTTGAGACTATCTGGGATGATTGGTGCTTCTGCAGGGAGCATAAAAGATGTGACTTGGGATTGATATGCCGACTATTTCAACAGATCAGTCAAGGGGTCTGGGATTTTGAATTTTCTAGTTCTTTTTGTAGACTGAAAGCAGGAGGGGATTTTTCTATCACAACCTCTTTTGACCCTTTATTTTCAGCTGGGGGTTGGACTTCTTTAGACACAGTTTTGACATTAGGGGGAATAACTGCTTTTTAAGAAGAAGGGATTTGATCATTAGACTGCAAAGGCTTGTTTAGAGGCTGCTTACCTTTGTCTGTAGCTTTCTGCATGGTTGATTCCTCCTAAGTAGGTGTTTCCTTTTGGGGTAGCTCTTCTTCTTGCTCTTCGGTACGGGTCCTCTTCCTAGAAGATCTGAGATCATATCTTCTATTGAAATGTGCTTGCATGAAATCATCAAACTGTTTACAATAATGCTCAAATTCTGCTTCTTCTATGTCTCTGGTCTTTTCTTCCTTTTGCAACGAGCATCCAGCTTCATCATTCCCTTGTAAAGGGCATTCTTCTCCATCACTATTTGAAAAGGCAAGATTTGCATCCTCCAGTCCATAGGCAGTGTCCTCGGTGGAGTCATCTACTGGACCTTCCAAGTATAATGGGTGTGGCACTTGATCCTGTTGCTCCTTTGCTTCCATTGGCAATATTTGCAAGGGTGGTTTCCTATATTGAGGATTTTAGCCTCTGTTTGGAGCATTCTGGAAATTCCTGAAGGCTGAATTCTTGGCCTCCAACTCAAGCTTAACCATTTTATTAATTAATTTGCTCATTTCTTCCATTTTGTCTGAGTCTCTTTCCTAGTTAGAGGTGGACACCTCCTCTTTGCCCCTTCTCCCAGTGTCTTGTTCATATTTTCCTTTTGATTTTCCAGTGGAGGAAAATTTTGCTTCCAACTCTAGTGCATCTGCCTGAGCATCATCCAGAGTAGCAGGCTTTCTTTCTCTGAGAGAGAAACCAAATTCTGAATCAAAAGCTGCTACAAAAACAAATTTTGCAGTAGTTTGATGGGGTTTCATATCAGCAGGGAGATTCAGATATAGTTTATTAAACCTCTTGATAAAATCTAACACTCCTTCATTGTGTCTTTTCTTTAGTGTATTGAACTCAATGAGAGAATTTCCATGATATTTCTTTTCTCCCCATTTCCTAAGAAAAGTGTCTTCCATGTTATCCCAAATGGTAATAGAGTGGCCAGCCAATGTCTTGAACCATTTTCGAGCTTCACCATCTAAAGATTGCACAAACAGTCTTAGGACCACATTTAAATGTTCAACATTAAAGTTCTATGCAAAGGAGCAGAAAGTCTCAAGATTTTTTTGAGCATCAATTTCATTTTCTCCATTGAATCTAGGCAAGACCTTCAAATAATCCTGGGGCATATCATTCAGCACTTGGGGTAATGCCAGGGGAGCATATTTATTCATCAAGAAGGCTAGAACGTTAGCCATTGGAGGGGGTGGAGGTAGTGCAATAGTTTGATGAGTCATAGGGGGAGGAGGAGGTGGAAGTGGGGTGTGAAAAATAATAGGAATATACTCAACTGTAGCTTGAGGAGTTGAGGGAAACAAAGGTCTATTAACAACAGATATTTCGGTTACTTCCTTGACCTCTTCAACCTCAGGCGTAGGATGGTGACTGTTTTATTTTTTATACCCTCTTGGGGTGGACTATCTGAGTAATAATAATCAGTATCTCCCACAGTGGAGTCGGAAATTTTCAACTGAGAATCTTGAGAGGAGGAGGAAGGAAATTCTTCTATACGCACTTCAGGGATTTGGGAACGGGCTGATTTCCTTTCCCTCCAATTTCTTCTATGTATAATCTGTTCAGGGTCAGACACTGAAGGTGTCTTTGGCTTAGATGAATATGACCTCAGGTGTGGCTTACGAGGAGCCAGACTTCAAATAGATTTATCAAATAATAAGTGTGGAGTCGCCAAAGTGAGGGATTTACAACTCTCTGTGCTCACCTACTTAGAGAGTGAATAAGATTTTGTCGAGGCCCAGGGATTCTGTTTTTCCTAAATTCATCCCCGGCAATGGCGCCAGAACGATGTTGTCTCTCCTAAAGACAACCTAGAGTTGTGATAGACCATTGCCTAGGACATCTTAGCATAGCAAGGAGCATATAATATAATGTGTGAAGTTGTCAGCTTCAGCTCACATGTTATCTCCTGTAAACAGGGAAATGGAATAGAATGAGACCAAAATATCAAAAACTGACACAGGAAAAGTGATACTGCAGAGGCAAGATGTAGAGCTCTAATACAAAAGCAACAAACAATTCAGAGACAGTTTACTGCAAAGCGGGCCGATTAAGAAATACTTCACAAACATAAATTATTAGAAGGTGGATGTAGTGAAAGAAATATTGAGAAGATACTAGTTAACATTGAGTTGGTGCCCAGATATACAATACCACCATGCATGGGCTTACCAATCTAAGAATCCATACATGATAATAGAATTTTAAAAGCACCCTCCCAAAGCAACTAATATAGCAGAAGTATGATTAGCTGAATAATGGAACATAATATCATGCATGAGCCATATTTAAAGCGCTTGACTGATCCAAGTATGGGCATCAACTAGGATGAATCCTTACCAGAAATCAGTGAGCCACTCACATTCCAAAACATGATGTAGGAAATATGGATGAGATGAAATGATATATTAAATAACATATAAAAGAGAGTTACAGACTGTGAAATACCAAAGACCAGAATCCTCTTTGGTAGATAGAACTCCTCCTCACTGAGACCTATGGGCTTTGAGCCTTCATACAAGAGTCTTACAAGATGCATGCAAAAAGAGCCTTTCACTGCATAATTTTTCTGATAAAAATCTGGAACCCTTACAATGTATTTCTTCATGGTCTTTATGGGAAAAAATAAAACCTAGCGAAAGAGGTAGGTGATGAACATTTAATTGTATCATTAAAAAAAATGGTGGAAAAATTTGCGCCCATACTGTTGAATGAATGTGTTGTGTCGTTTGTACTATGCAGCCTACTTTATGAAGTAAATTCACTGGGTAGAAATCTCTTCCAGGACATGGTAAGGCAGTAAAATCACACAAATATCCATCCTTTCCTGGGAAGAAAACTCTGTTGAAATCAAACCTTGAGGACATCGTCTTCTATGTATAAATATTCCAGATGATGTGTAGGATCTTCAATTTGGTACTTTGCTTCAAAAGGCTAGGACAAGGCCCCCAAAATCTTCAGCTACCGGCCTTTAATTATCTGTTGAACACTGATATTCTTTATCTGCCCCAATAATATCTCCATCTATGAAATCGGCGCCTTGAATGTCCCTACAGGGTTTGACAAATTTGAACCCTGCCTCTTAAATTGGAGTCTTGTCGATTTGGCTTCCGGGGACTCTCTTCATAATTCTACTCTGAAAAATGGTCCTTTGACGTGTGCTCGGCTGCTGTAATGGAGGCTGCAAATTATGATAATTCTCTGTCGTTGTCAACCTGAAAACACAAAAAACTGTGAAGAAAACCAATGCATGGGGGGCGGCAATGCAGTGGGAGTGACTATGTAACAGAGCAACGTGATGAAGTAGTGGAAACATGCAGGGTGGTGACGAAGAAAATGCAATGGAAATAGTGGCGGAAGGGCTGGCCAGAATTTGTAATGCGAAACAATAAAATAAACATATGGATGTAATGTATAAATGGAGGAGGGGGAATACGATAACACGTGGGATGCTGATGTGGAAGAAGACCGGGTCAACAGCGAGGATAATGAAATCTTGGCCGTCCATTCTCATGAGGAGATTGACGGTTGGAAGAGTGCCGGAGGAAATAGACAGTGGACCAGGGGCGCTATTGGCTTGGGTTAATGTTCGTGCAACTTCAGGGTATGACGATCGTCAGATGGAGGCCTTCAGATCAGAAGGTTGACAGCGATATCATTGCGCGTCCTTGGTCGAACAATAATGCGCGATGGAGAGTGGTTTCGAGGCTGTACGCTGGGACGCGTGGTGAGCGCTGAGTGGAATCGCTGGCCGAACTGGAATTACCACCTACCGTCGAAAGGCGGTGCGATGAATACCGGGCAGTTTTTAGACAGTGGACGCGGGGCGGGGACCACAAGGCAGGAGAGATGCAGTACATTGATCTATGGTTTGATCAAACGGCCCAAAGTGCGCCCGATATGCATTTAGTAAGCGCCTTTCAGCCTGGCGCATGGTTACAGCCTTTGGTCGCGCGGAGTAAGAAAACAGAAGGGCCAGGGACGATAGGGCTAAACCTTAAATATTTCAAATATGAAATTCTTAGCCATTTATAAAGAATTTTAGAGGCAGAAAATGGCGACGATAGATACAAAAATTATTTTCCAAGTCTGAAAGGGGGGAATTCGAGAACTCTAAACCAGATTGCTTGTGAAATTTTGCAGGAAGCAGATTATGATCAACACATCACATCATATTTAAGAGAAAATTCGAAGGTTCAAGTAGTGGAAGATCACATCAAGCATCAACAAGAAGTTCTCCAACTCTTAAAGGATAACCTGAATTTGGCACAACAACGAATGAAACAACAGGAAGATCAACATCGCAGCGAGAGAATTTTTGATGTAGGAGATTGGGTATTTTTATGGCTACAACCATAAAAACAAATTTCCCTCAAGCAAGCTAAGAAGGATAATAAATTATCGCCAAAGTACTATGGTCCTTATAAGGTGTTGAAGAATATTAGTACTATGGCATATAAATTGGAGCTTCTTGCTTCTTCACGAGTGGATCCAGTTTTTCATGTTTCATGCTTAAAGAAGGTTATAGGTGAAAATCTTCCAGTTCAAAAAATATTTCCAGAACTTGATGAGGAAGGAAAAATCATATTGGAACCTGAAGCGGTCAAGGAAACAAGAACTCGACGGGTACGGAATCGATCAATTTCAGAGTATCTCATCAAGTGGAAGAACTTAACCACTGAAGATTCTACATGGGAGGATGAGAATTTTATATAGAAGCACCCAGAGCTACTCAAGCATTGAGGACAACACTTTTTGAAGGAGAGGGGCATGTTAGGTCCCTATATTACTAGTATAGTCCCTTATTGTTGATAGTGTAACCCCCTTATTTTTATTATTGTACCCCTGTAACCCCCATATTGTTATTATTGTGCCCTTAAATTATTATTGTTAGGTCGGCTAGGATTACATTGTGGCCCCACTAGGATTACATTGTGGCCCCATGGACTTCGATATATAGAAAGGTGATTTTTTAATTTGAATCATCCAAGAATTGTTCACTCATGTAATGTATTGGAGGTTGCCCCCTTGAAGTGGCTAATTTATAAGGCATTGATATCTCTTTTATTCTATTTTTGGAGCTGGCTTCAAAATACTTGCACATGCTAAACACACTTTCCATTTTAATAGAGCCTGCCCTCCATGGCATTCGACACTCAAAGTAGAACGCACATTAAAAAATCATGACACCATGGCCATACCACTTCATTCCGCGAAGCATTTCATGCCCATTCATCCACCATGCATAAATTCAATTTTTACCATATCGAAATAAAACCCCTTTCCCAAACTACCATTTTTTTGCTAGAAAATCAAATACGCACCACTGCGTCTCACATTTGGCCTGCCATCCCTCCATCACCATAGCCCATCTGTGATATTTTCCATCCGCTTCATCACCCTCACACAAGAGACCAACCAATGGGCCCCCCACCCTCAACAAAAATACCCTCCTCACATCATCAGTGAGCAAGCACTTTCATGTTTTGTGGCACTCGTGTCCGTGTTTTTTACAATCCAATCCCATTGTTACATTCTTTTTGTAAGTGTACAAAGACCTCAAACGACGAAAAATCCCCCACTCATCCATCCATTTTTCTCCCATGGAAATAGTCCATAGTCACCCTTGGTCGGAGCATCACACCCCTCACGCAAAGCCACCAAGACCTTCATAACAAACATATACCCACCCTAAACATCCTACCGACCCCAGGGATTCCCTCATCAGAAATATTTATGACTGTCACCAAGCTGATTTTTTTTATGCTCTAACCTTGGGCCACTGAATCCCCATCATCAGTTTTCATTCACCCCTCACCATCATGCCTATGTTAAACCTATCAAATCTGAGAACCTAGTCCCTTGGATTAGCAACTCTCTCATTCGTTTGAGGCTTCTTTTTTGCCAAATTCAACTCACATTCTCCAAAAAGGAAGAAGAACCTTGGATGGTTCCTCACCACAATAGGGGCATTGTTGGGTGGCATTGTGGGAATCATCATTTCCCACAAATGTCATAGATCCTCCTAACATTCGACTACGACACAAGCTTTCATGTCAATATGGTATCATACTTTACAACCATTGCACTTTGCGCAAATTTGTCAAAGACCCATGCCATTATAGGCATATCTATAAGAAATTATTACATGGGAAGGTTCGAGTCATACACCCATGCATACAATGAAAATTTATATGCCATACCAACATTACACATGTGGGCACCACATTCCACCTATTTTCAAAGGAAAAACTCCCCACAGGGCATCAACAATCATTGTCATCAAACAAATCAACAGACCAGTACCATACCAATCACATAGACAGTACCTTTATCTGTCAGATAGATTTTTTTAGCTATCCAAAGAATCACGAGCATGGGACATGCCCACCTCGTAGAAAACTTGTATTTATTGTATCATTCTATTTCTTGCAGGTTTCCTAAAGAACATGGTCACTCTTCTACCCATTTTAAGGGGTTTCCAACCTTCATCTATACGCGAGTCTCTCTCTCTCTCCACATAGTACACAGAAAAGAAACTATAATTTATTTCAGCTATACAGTTCTTCCTAGACCTCACACATTAGGGGCCAACTGTTATCACTGTAAAATCAGACAAGCAAAGATGAAATTATTTAATGTCAGGAAGAAGGATTTATAGGGTTGAGGCACATTAGAGGATCTGAAAAATTTTAAAAATCTCTAATGTCAAGAGGCTAAAATAAAATTGCGCACTAGATACTCACGAAAAATGCACCTTTGCGCGCATTTTTCTTCGATAAGTGTGCCTTTGCACGGCTTTCCTTCGAAAAGTCACACAGTCTTGGGAGTGGCTGAAGTCACTTTCTGGGACCACTTGACACACTTAAGGAAATGATCCTACACTTGAGGCCACCCAAGGACAACCGCCTAAGCCACCTTGGGACCTCAAGGGAGCACACAAAGGAATCAAGTGGCACACACAAGAATTAACCCTCTCTCTTGGGCCACCATCCACCAATGTACCAAGACAGGGAAGGATAATTTTAATTCACCTATAAATGGCCACCAAGAGACAAGAAAAATGAGAGCACATTGTTATGTTGGCCAAATTTCCCATGAGAAATCCAACAGTGTGCAATCTAGAGCAACAGTAGAGAGAGGATTCGATTGTTGGCCATCCAACAACTTCAATCCTTTGGAGTAGAGAGAGAGACCTTGTGACAATGGCTAAAGGGTAAAAACTTCCTTGCACTGGGTCTTAGAACTCCATAGTTCTAAGGGTCCTTTGGCAAAAGTGTAACATAGTATCTTTATTCCTAACAATGAGAAATAAGAGGGGACTTTGATTCCACCATTTGCATTACTTTTATGTTTGACTCTTTATGATATTTTATTTTTATGTTTAGTTTAGTTATGTTTTCTCTCTATATATTCATACTATAGCATGATTTAGTGTGTTCTATATTTTATAGCATGTGTTCACTAACCTGCAAACCATTTTTTTTTTCCTATGACCATAGCTTTGAGGTAGCGACCACTCCTCCTAAGCACCAATGGATTGGTACACGTATGCACCAAAACCAAAACCACAAGGCTAATATTGCAAAGGTTCAATGAGATCAAGCCCTAACTCCTTATACCCTAACCTCGTTGGGGACATGCAAAGAAGGACAGAGAAAGAGAAGACCATTCTGATACCACTGATCTGAATTTATGCAAGAACACAACATAATACAAATATAACCATAAATACAAAGATGAATTGGAAATAACACTTCATTTCATTAATATCAAAGAACTGGATTTTGTTTACAAATATAATGGAAATAAATAGCTAGGGCGTTGGTAGCTTATCTCTAAGAAGAGATGTGGTGGCTATAGGCCTCTGAACTGTGTTAAAATGAGGCTCAAGGGCCTATTTATTGTTGAGAAACAATGGAAAACCCTAAACATACAAAAACCTAACCCTAGAAGATGAAGCACCAAAACTATGGGCCTCATTTAGGTAAATTGGTACATCAACTTCTCAGGGACGTAACTTTGGCATACGATCTTTGTTTAACGCACACCATACCTCATTAGAAAGATCTATCTGAGGAATAAAATTTTTGATGTGAGAAAAAAATCATGAATTTTCATGTTTCTCTCCATTTTCCGAAATAATTCATTTAGGGCCTCAAAATGGCTTTGGAAGTTCACAATGTGAAAAACTACTAAAAATAGTAAACTATGCTACAATTATGGAAACTAAAAAACTGAAAGAAACAATGGTGGGGCCCCAAGTGGAATAGGCAGGTGGCCACCAATATCCACCTGGATCAAATAATTTAGAACATATATCTTAGTGCCTACTTAACAAATCTAAACCTCCTCTTTCCCTTAGTGTGCACTTGATCAAAGACACATCACAAAAGGTTTCATCAATTTCACATAATCTTCACTAATTCTATCCTCCTTATATAGCCTCTTGATCTCCAAAGACCTCAAGGAAAAACCAATGTATTTCAAATATTACAGTCGAAACAAACCAAAGTAATTGTTAACCAAATCAATCACTTGCGTGCACGAATTCATGTGGGTGAAACCATGGAGTCATGCATGGTTTTCTTTTCTTTACCTACAAGCTTTGTGGCACCCACGATGAATAGAAATTTCGGTTGAAATAGTTAAAACTATCCTCGTAGGCCTTTATTCATGTGGTTGAAGCATTTTGGTCGCCTTCATAATCCTTCCTCCAATGGCTGGGGCTTAGGCTAGGGAAAACCCTCTTTACTCAATCCAAATATATGGAACATGATGTACAACATCTGTACAAGCCTTTGAATCACTATGCAACCTTATCATTCCATTTATATCACACTATTGTGTCATACCATAATGAACAGGAAAACCATATACACATAGTGATATCACAATATTGAACCATGATAGAGACACACCAAAATGAACAAGCATGCCATATAATCCATGAAGACATACATATAGTGATCGGGTTGACATCAAGTACAACCATAATTCCAACAAATTTCCTTTAAATACCATAGAAGTATGCGTGGATGCAAGGATAACCATTCCACTTATAAACATCCATATTTTCCAATTTTTAAGGACTTATACCAAGGAGAAGAAGGGATCATGGAGAAAATGTCCTTTGTCAACCAAAAAAGGCCATAAGATCCAAGGAAATTCCAACAAGGTATGAAATTCCCTTTCATTTCAGTACTAATTATAATTCTCACTATAAACCATCATGCCCTCTTAATCGTTCATCTTGCCATATTCCCACTCCTTGGCCACATCCTCCTCAAACTATTGTTTCTCCCTTCCAAACATATCCTAAGAAAATCCTCAATGGGATAATCCATCATAATGTTTGTTGGAATCATGATTTCCATTAGACCAAAACCCGTAGGGTTTTAGTCTCTGCTATAATTTCTAGAGTTAGGATCCACAAGAGGCGGTTAGTCCATGTCGCGCAACACACGGGGAGCATTGAACCGAATGTCCAAAAATCCCCCCCCCCCACCCCAACATGAGCCGGGTGAGTTTCGAACTCGAGATCTGTCTCTCTGATACCAAGTGATTTTCCATTATACCAAAACCCACAGGATTTTAGTCTCTGCTACAATCGCCAGAGTTAGGATCCATGAGAGGCAGTTAGTCCATCTCGCGAAACAGACAGGGAGTGTTGAAACCAATGTCAGAAAATGGTGGGGGCCTCAAATGGCTCAAATAGCTTCCTTGATGCCTCATCCTTAGCAACAACAATTACCCAAGAACGTTCCTCAGAATAAACCCTAAATTTCTACCCAAAAAAATCCAAATCCCAATAATAAGCAGGCTCAAATAATATGGAGTGGATAAAATTCATACCAAACTTATACTATAGAAATATAGGAAGTAAAACTTAGGTCAAAGAATATCCTTATAGATCTTTATCCACCTTCTCCAATAGAAAATCCCAAGGAAGAGAAGGATGATTCTATACCTTAGGTCACTGAATAGAAGCACCCCTCTCCTGAAAGGTTGTGTTAGCCAGCTATAAAATTTGTTATATCAAATGCTGGCTAAATCAGTTTTGAGCCTTCAAGAAACAAGTTTTATTGCTAAAAAATGTTATCTCTGGAAGACTCTTGAAAACCTCATGCCTCTGTCCAAATCTTCTTTGCTGTTTCCATTTTATACTCAGAAATTCTGTTGATTTCATGAGGAAAGACTACTATAAAATCATCATCTTCCCCCTCCCCCCACTCAAAAATAACCTTCATTTTCTCCCATTTTTCTCCATAAAACTCCTCTATTTTCATGATTCCTTTTCTCCCATTCATGAAAATCCTCTTTACATAGTTTAAAACTCATTTTTAAACTATATCGAAACCCCAAAATCCATTGAAAACTCTGAAAATTTTCATAAAAGACAAGTTTTTTATTACTACGGACTTAAGCCCCCTTGGGCTAAGTCCTAACCACTTCCCCACCATATTTTATGCACATGGTGCTAAGACCAAGCGCTAAGTCCTTTTTGACGCTTATCGCATCGCACAAATTCGAGCGCACAAGTCTTTGTGCCATGCCGAAAAGTTTCGATGCGATTAAGCCTTACGCTTATGCCCTTCGATCGAATTATCATTTCATATAACCCGTGGGCCTGCCATCGGGCTCTATAACATTATAAATATTCACTCCCCGATGGTTTTTTTCCTTTGTTAAATCATAAAACCCTTTTTCCCGAAGTTTTGATCTAATGTGCCAAAGTCACGTGTTAAATATAAAAATGGTTAGATTAAAAAGACTCGAAGTGCAATTGCATCGGAAAAGTTCAATGGGTTGATTGAAAGACCGGGCCCGATGGTTCCGATGCGATTGGCCCCCATATATATAGCCCTTTTTCTATTTGTGTTTCATACATCTGAAGGCCCCGCAATCGGGCGCCATACCATTCCATATACATATATATCTCGCTTAATTGCATCGCGAGTTTTCAGCGCTGTGCCATTTCTTTCCCTGCCGATTGAATGTCTCCGATTACATCCGAACTGTCCGTTTGATCTCATCTAACGGCCCACAATCACTCCAATTATTAACCCTTCCTCTGCCCTTTTAACCCCTTCGATTCACTCTCCATCGTCGATATAATCTGCAAATCGACGACCAGCGCTCAATTGCATCGGCGTTTCCCTGTACATCGGCGCCATTTAAGTTTTTCCCTTGATTGCGATCCTCTGATTGGATCTGGACCGTCCATGTGTACAGATTAGACAGTCCCAGATCATTCCCATGTTATTTTATCGCCCTCCACCTTTCACCAAAGGGTTTTCAAAACCAATCTCGACCGTTTATCATTGCGTGATTGAACGGTTCCGTTTTATTCTTCCCTCTACTCTTTTTAACCTTCTTTTTTGGCTGATCTACACCGTTGGATGATGCCATCCAACGGATACACTGCTCCCCACCTCCTCTACAGCAGTTAAACCCACAAACACAGGATTTTTTAATTCTTTTTGTATTTTTCACGTTTGAATGGTTTTTTCCGTCATATTAACGAGAAAGGCCAAGGACTGGGAATGAATATTCCCATGCCTTTGAACTATCAAAAGGGAACCATTCGCAGGGCTCACACTCCGCGTCTCATTAATTCTTCATGAGGCATTGATTCCATACGAGCCCTACGTGGCCTGCACATCAACAAGACACTGTGTTATTAAATCGGAAATTAAAATAGTATCAGTGTTGAAGATAGAACACAACAGAATGAAGATTGAAGACGAATTTGGGGATTACGACTAAGATTGATTATCAAAAGCCTAATCCTCCAAATTAAATTAGAGTTAAAAGAAACCATAATGATCTATTAGACAGAAAGGCCTCCACCGCCACATCTGAGGCGAATTGATTCCTCCCAACTACCACAAAGCCACCTGTGCCTCAAAGCATGCAAAATAGAGGCCGAAGTTATTGATCAAACAAAGATAGTCGCCTCCGTGTAGCCAGAGAGTTACTTCTGTAAGGAACTTAATGCAAAAAATATCTGCAGAGTTACTCCAACATGACACAGAGCCTCAAAAGTCAACAAAGCTCCCACCGAACTTAATCTTAAGTGTAAAACAATTAATACAGACATAACATCTGTAAACTTCTTCATCGAGCCCCTCAAAGGCTAAGAAGTCATTAATCTGTATTAATTGTCATAAGAGATATTTCATCAAATCTCACCTCCTCATTCTTCTATAAATACTGTTATAGAAGATGAGAAATCGTTGGTTGATCACTAGTTGTAATATTGGAACTCTCTGAAATAATACATAGTCTGTTGAAATTGAAGAATAAATTGAAGTCTTGGACGCCCTGATGATGTTGTTGCATGCTTGTTACTGTGAAGGCTCTATCATTAGATCCATGAGCTTGGCTGTTGGTGAAGTATTCTAAACTATTTAATGTTTTCGCCTATTTTCATTCTGTTCCATGATTTCTTACTACAGTAGGTTGAAATTTTTAGGCTAAGAAATGACTCCTGGAGGCACCTTAGACCTGTTCATTCTTCACTATTTCATGTTTTCTTCTACTGAAGTATTTTAGAGTCTTTAATCTCTCTCTTTAGTCTTCATGCTTGTTTATTTCCTTAATAGTTTGAATATTTGGTTTCAACATGATTTATGGTTCTCCCTGCTTGTCAAATGCCACTTTAAAACTGTTAATGAAGTCTCCCTTTGAAGTTTTGTATTTACGGTGAGTCAAGGAGGTCTGTTCTGATCTTGCCCTTTGTCCTTACTTAAACAGTTGTCTCAGAGGTATTTATAGTTGTAATCATATATGTGTTAGGTGTTCCCTCTTCTATGACTGCAGTTATCAATGAATCTTTTATGTTTTATAAGTCATTTTAAATAAAATATTTGAGGAAATAGGGTGTTCCCCGAATCTTAGATTTCATTTTAAAAGTTGTTTTGAAATCATTGTTTGCTTAAAGGTGTGATTTGTAGAATTCATGGTTAGGCCTGTCTATCAAAAAGCTCTTTATTGTTCAAATTTTGTTTTCAAATTCCCTTTGTTGAGAATTAAAATTCTTTTTTCAAATCATTGATGTCCATCTCATTCCAAAAACCAAAGGATCCTATGGCCAAGTTAGATTTTCCCTCTGATATCCCATATCCATTGATAAGTATGTTATTACCTCTTTTTGACTCCATTTCCCAATGAAACAGATGTTCCTCCATTCTATATATCTTTCCTAGGCCTTTCATGTTCTGCTGTATCAATCAAACCAAAAAAACAAACAAACACCTGCACTTAATAACTAGTCTAAAATCCATACTCTAAGCACACAAGATAAACCTTTGCAAACAAATATTCAAGAGATCCCTCTCTAAGAACAGGAGGGCTAGATCATGGGACTCTAAAGATTGGTTCTGATGTTGCCTTGTCTTTTGATTTTCCAAACTATCAAAACATGGGACACCAACATAATGGCGACCACGGTGGGACCACTGAGTTCATAGTTGCCTAGCAAGCTCTTATAAACTCATTAGTCTTTCAAACAACCATAGAAACTCAGAAAAACCAAAAATATTTAGTTTGGCTTCATAACAAACATGGTGGTGGAACCATAAAACATTTTACCTTTACAAAAGCTAAAAATTTTCCACCTGGTGACTCCACGGGCCTCCAAAAGGCCTATTAACCTTCCAGTCCTTGTAGACTCCCTTGGGAATGCATTGAGCAAACCCAATCATGTTGTTGGTGGACAACAAATTTCAAAATCTTCCACCTGGCGACTCCACAATCCCAAAAGACCTAATAACTCCACTGGTAAAGGACTCTGAACTGGTTAGAAAGATACAGTGACCTCTTATTACAAACATGGATCCAAGTATGGATAGAGAAGCTAAAATAAACACATTATTGGACCTAATTGGGAAAATAGTGTACATACTTGATAAAAGATTGGGAAAGCATGAGGATGATATAGATGTTGATTATCCAGAGCAACCTATGTTTTTCCCAAATCAAACACAAACTCAACCATTACAAGACCTAGACAATGAGAAATATATGGATGACGATAAAGACTTTATAAAAGAAGGTGAGCAAGATTATAGAGAAAAAAATAAAGAAAAATTTCTGGTCATGATGGAAAAGATGGTGTATATAATTAGGAAAAGATTTGAAAGGTATGAGGCCAATTTAAAAATTGATAATCTAGATCAGCCCATGCTCCTTTCAAATCAAGAACAAACCAAAAAACTATCAGATATGTATGATGAACAACATTACAAAGAAAGAAATAAATAAAGTTGTCAGGAAATTCCTGATTACCTACCTATATCCTGTACAAGGCTATTAAGAGAACTTCATGATCAAATTACAAATACTAATAGTGAGTAGTACCTTGAGGAAAACATAAGCCATTTTGAACCCAAAAAATCTCAGATAGGAGAAGAGACAACACAACCAAAGTCTCTGCCTTTATGTCATGACTCATTTCATATGATTAAAGAAGAATGGCATCCTGATGTTCTATTAGAAACAACTCCCAAATCCCATATTTTGAATAAATTTCTCAAAAATCATGAGGAGTTGTTCAGAACTGAGATAGACCAGGAAAAACAAGAGAAACCTCAAAGTTCCCCTACAAATGCAAATGGAGATCCATTATAAAAGGCTTAAGTAGACCGTTGTACATTTGTCCTAAGAAAAAAGGAAATTCCTTCTCTCTTAACAGAAGAAGAGATTGATATAATATTAAACAAACAGCCAACCTCCAAACCTCCATTTGAACAAAACACTTATGTTCATCTACTTACTAAACCTTATTGTCTTGAATCAGAAAACATAGTTATAGAAAAGCTTAAAGAGGAACAAACCGATAACCCAATATGTTTGATTGGTGAAATTGTGTATACTAATGATTTTTCAACTTCTGATCAATCTGATGATGATGATGAGCTTCAAACAAAAACTAATCATGCAGGGCAATCAGCAGTGGATTGGTGTCATGAATTTCATTATCATCAGCTTGAGAGCGGCAATCAGCCAATCCAATCCATCAAAAATAGCTTTCACATAATTTGGAATTAGCAATCTATTAGTTCTAAGGTTGAGATTAGAAAGGAAGAGGAATTTATTGAGCAGGATGAAGATAAGGGGCCTTCTCCTGAGAGGATTAAGGTAATAAAAGATACCCCTGCACAAGAACATGATGATACCTTCACAAAGTACAATCCACTGAATCAGAGCATACCAGGACTACAAGAAGACAACACTGCAATATATGATCAATCCTCCAATTCAGATAATAATGAAGATGAAGAAAATGTTCTTTCCCAAAAGAATCTTTACCTTGATCCAGTGAAGAAAGAAGAAATGATCTTGGTAGAACCATGTCTTCCAAATACTCTTCACCAAGCATTATTTAAATATCCCTATGCTCACTTCTTGAAGACACTTAAAGAAGGGATTAAGGTTGTTAGGAGAAGTGTACAACCAAAAGCAAGAAGATTATTTAGCACTGCTGCTAAAAAACAAAAGGAATGGGAGTGGCCCTGTTTGACCAGCCTGCCCAAGGAGATGAAGAAGGACCAATGATGGAATCATTTTCTGGATTGGTTGTACTGGAAAAGAGATTTCATTAGCTAAAACATGTAAATATTCCAAGTTAGAGTAGGTTAGATAGGAATGTCAATAAAGCTCAGATTTGAGCATTTAGTTAGTTGTTGATTTTATTTTTTTTGAAAGAAAAAGAAAAATCTAAAAACAATAGAAAAGAGAAAAGAGGGTAGATTGTAAAACAAGAAAGTTACAGTCCCATACCAAAAAGAGAAATAATATCTGAAAGTGTGCAAGCTCAAATGCCACTCCTAAAAACAC
Organism: Pinus albicaulis; assembly: GCA_034641835.2. NCBI lineage: Eukaryota > Viridiplantae > Streptophyta > Pinopsida > Pinales > Pinaceae > Pinus > Pinus albicaulis. The sequence goes on along the minus strand of CM076578.1, from coordinate 737,473,927 downwards.
ACTCCTAGTCAGTCATACAACTTAATCATGACTAATTAGTTTTAAATTTTTTGCTGATAGATTAGTGAATTCGATTTGCCAAAAAATTTAATCTTGGCTTATCAGTAGATAGATTATGCTAAGAGAAAAACTTGTTCTAATTAGCTCAAAATCTGAACCAGAGAACAAGGAAAGAACAGCTCAAACAAAAATAAAATCAGAGCTAAAAAAAGATGAAGGAAGTGCTTTAACTTTCAGATCTTAAGCCTTCCATTTTGATTTAATTTTTTGCAAAATAACATCTATTTGCAACTTGTTTTTTATGTCATAGATCAGCTACAAGTTGGACTGCTTAATCCTAACTTGTATGCTTTTAAATTTCTGTTGTATAATTTAAAGAATAAAAAATCTGTTAGATTGTTTAATCCTAACAGATTGGTAGATTAGGTAGAGGAGTATATGAACTCAAATGTTCAATCTGAGTTCATGGAGGCATAAGAGGTAGAATTATATTAGTTTCTTTCTTTCAAAATAATAAAATGTTGTAAGAGAGTTTTCCAATCCAAGTGCACTCTAATGAAGAAAAAATGTTAGATCAGTAGGATTGGGCAGGTAGAAAGCTTGTGTTGATGAAAGATCCATTGTTTTTCATGGCTGCTAATATGTTGTAGAGCAAGGAAGATCATTCAATCAAAGAAAGGCAGCCCAATGGATGAGGCACTGATCTGCCTCCCAGAGAATGCAAGTTTGAAATTCTTGATGCCTTCAAGAAGGCACCATCCCCAAGTGGAGCCACTGTTAGCCATATATAAAATTTGTTATATCAAATGTTGGCTAAATCATTTTTTGAGCCTTCAAGAAACAAGTTTTATTACTGAAAATTTTTATCTCTGGAAGACTCTTGAAAACCTCATGCCTCTATCCAAATCTTCTTTGTTGTTTCCATTTTATACTCAGAAATTCTGCTGATTTCATGAGAAAAGACTGTTGTAAAATCATCATCTTACCCCTCCCCCCACTCAAAAATAACCTTCATTTGCTCCCCTTTTTCTCCACAAAACTCCTCTATTTTCATGATTCCTTTTCTCCCATTCGTGAAAATCCTCTTTACATAGTTTAAAACTCATTTTTAAACTATACCGAAACCCAAAAATCCATTGAAAACTCTGAAAATTTTCATAAAAAACAATTTTTTATTACTATGGACTTAAGCCCCCTTGGGCTAAGTCCTAACCATTTCCCCACCATATGCCTATGGTGCTAATACTAAGCACTAAGTCCTTTTCGGCGCTTATCGCATCACACAAATCTGAGCGCACAAGTCTTTGTGCCATGCCGAAAATTTCCGATGCGATTAAGCCTTACGCTTATGCCCTCCGATCGAATTATCATTTCATATAACGCATGGGTCTGCCATCGGGTGCTATAACATTATAAATATTCACTCCCTGATGGTATTTTTCCTTTGTTAAATCATAAAACCCTTTTGCCCGAATTTTTGATCTAATGTGCCAAAGTCACGTGTTAAATATAAAAATGGTTAGATTAAAAAGACCCGAAGCGTCACATCGGAAAATTTCAATAGGTTGATTAAAAGACCGGGCCCGATGGTTCCGATGCGATTGGCCACCATATATATAGCCCTTTTTCTATTTGTGTTTCATACATCCGAAGGCCCTACAGTCGGGCACCAGACCATTCCATATATATATATATATATATCCCGCCCCCAAAGCATAAAACCTTTTTTTTATTAAAATTTTTGAGTTTTGTATATCATAAAGGGTTTCCGCCGGTTCATTTTAAAAACCAATTTCCACCGTTGATCTTAAGCTGATCGAATGGTTCGCGCAAAATCACATCGGATTTTTCCATCAGATGCATTTGTTTGTTCCCTTTGATTAGCCAACCCTCCGATTCTTTCTCCATCGTTGATCTAATCCTTAGATTAATGGTCGGTGCTTAATTGCATCGCAAGTTTTCAGCGCTGTTCCATTTATTTCCCCACCGATTGAATTTCTCTGATTACATCCAGACCGTCCATTTGATCTCATCTAACGGCCCACAATTGCTCTGATTATTAACCCTTCCTCTACCCTTTAAACCCCTCTGATTCACTCTCCACTGTCGATCTGATCTGCAGATCGACGGCCATCGCTCAATCGCATCGACGTTTCCCTGTACATCGGCACCATTTAATTTTTTCCCTTGATTACGATCCTCCGATTGGATCTGGACCGTCCACTTGTCCAGATCGGATGGTCCCAGATCATTCCCATGTTATTTTATTTCCCTCTGCCTTTCACCAAAGGGTTTTCAAAACCAATCTCGACCATTGATCATTGCACAATTGAACGGTTCCGTTTTATTCTTCCCTCTGCTCTTTTTAACCTTATTTTTTGGCCGATATACACCGTTAGATGATGCCATCCAATGGCTACACTCCTCCCCACCTCCTCTGCAGCAGTTAAACCCAAAAACACAGTATTTTTTAATTCTTTTCGTATTTTGCAGGTTTGAATGGTTTGTTCCATCATATTAACGAGAAAGGCCAAGGACTGGGAATGATGATTCCCATGCCTTTGAACTATCAAAAGGGAACCATTCGCAGGGCTCACACTCTGCGTCTTGTTAATGCTTCATGAGGCATTGATTCCATACGAGCCCTACGCAGCCTGCACATCAACAAGACATTGTGTTATTAAATCAAAAATTAAAAGAGTATCAGTGTTGAAGATAGAACAAAGCAGAATGAAGATTGAAGACGAATTTGGGGATTACGGCTAAGATTGATTATCGAAAGCCTAATCCTCCAAATTAAATCAGAGTTAAGGAAATTCATAATGATCTATCAGACAGAAAGGCCTCCACTACCACATTTGAGGCGAATTGATTCCTCCCAGCTACCACAAAGCCACCTGTGCCTCAAAGCATGCAAAACAAAGGTCAGAGTTATTGATCAAACAAGGATAGTCACCTCCGCACAGCCAGAGAGTTACTTCTACAAGGAACTTAATGCAAAAAATATATGGAGAGTTACTCCAACATGACACAGAGCCTCAAAAGTCAACAAAAGCTCCCACCGAGCTTAATCTTAAGTGTAAAACAGTTAATACAAACAGAACATCTGTAAACTTCTTCATCAAGCCCCTCAAAGGCTGAGAAGTCATTAATCTCTATTAATTATCCTAAGAGATCTTTTATCAGATCTCACCTCCTCATTCTTCAATAAATACTTCTTTAGAAGATGAGAAATCGTTGGTTGATCACTAGTTGTAATATTGGAACTCTCTGAAATAATACATAGTCTGTTGAAGTTGAAGAAGAAATTGAAGTCTTGGACGCCCTAATGATGTTGTTGCATGCTTGTTACAGTGAAGGCTCTATCATTTGATCCATGAGCTTGGATGTTGGTGAAGTATTCTAAACTGTTTAATGTTTTCTCCTGTGTTCATTCTGTTCCATAATTTCTTACTATAGTAGGTTGAAAGTTTTAGGCTAAGAAATGACTCCTGGAAGCACCTTAAACTTGTTTATCCTTCACTGTTTCATTTTTTCTTCTACTGAAGTATTTTAGAGTCTTTAATCTCTCTCTTTAGTCTTCATGCTTGTTTATTTTTTTAATAGTTCGAATAGTTGGTTTCAACATGATTTATGGTTCTCCCTGCTTGTCTGCTGCCACTTTAAAACTGTTATTGAAATCTCCCTTTGAATTTTTCTATTTACAGTGAGTCAAGGAGGTCTGTTCTGATCTTTCCCTTTGTCCTTACTTAAACAGTTATCTCAAAGGTCTTTATAGTTGTAATCATAGATGTGTTAGGTGTTCCCTCTTCTATGACTGCAGTTATCAATGAATCTTTTATGTTTTCTAAGTCATTTTAAATAAAATATTTGAGGAAATAGGGTGTTCCCCGAATCTTAGATTTCATTTTAAAAGTTGTTTTGAAATCATTGTTTTCTTAAAGGTGTGATTTGTAGAATTCATGGTTAGCCCTGTCTATCAAAAAGCTCTTTATTGTTCAAATTGTGTTTTCAAATTCCCTTTGTTGAGAATTAAACTTCTCTTTTCAAATCATTGATGTCCATCTCATTCCAAAAACCAAAGGATCCCGTGGCCAAGTTAGATTTTCCCTTTGATATCCCATATCCATTGATAAGCATGTTATGACCTCTTTTTTACTCCATTGCCCAATGAAACAGATGTTCCTCCATTCTATATATCTTTCCTAGGCCTTTCATGTTCTGTTGTATCAATCCAACCAAACAAACAAACAAACACCTGCACTTAATAACTAGTCTAAAATACATACTCTAAGCACAGAAGATAAACCTTTGCAAACAAAAATTCGAGAGATCCCTCTCTGAGAACAGGAGGACTAGATCCTGGGACTCTAAATAATGGTTCTGATGTTGCCTTGTCTTTTGATTTTCCAAACTATCAAAATACGAGACACCAATAGGTTCACAACTCGAAAAGCACACACCCTAGAAGAGATAAACTTCTAGGAGAACTAAATAATATGTGCATTGAAATTCCTCTCCTCCAAGAAATCAAATATTTTCCCATCTATAACACTTTCATTAAAAAGGAATGTCTTAGAAGCTCTAGGAAAAAATAAAATGGATGCCCCTACTATCAATGTCATAGGAAATTTATTCGATCTAATGATTTGGAGAGTAATCATCTAAAAGTACCTCGATGTTGGAAGTCTAGCGTAGACGTGGACATAAATGACATTTTAGTTATAAACACTCATTTACTTAGGATTTGAAATTAATTTCATGGCTAATAAAACCATGTTCATACTTGAATTCCAAGGATCTCTAATAAATAATATTATTTTGTTGTAGCTTTCTCACAAATCGACAATAGAACTAGAAGGTGTCATAGAAGATGTAATGGTATTTATTAACTCTTGGGAGTATCCCACAAAGATAATTCTCCTCCATTGAAAAACCAAATTTAATGGTTATCCACTCATCTTAGGGAGATCATGGTTAGCTACTATTGATACATATATTAGTTGTAGGGATGGGAACATGACCATAACCAATGGGAAATCCTAAAAACAACTTGTATTATACCCCTAGCTTAGCTTCTTGTTGAGAATGACTTTCTTAAATGGGTAGAGGAAGAATAAAAAGGGTATTATTTCCTCTCATCATCCTTCCTTGTGTTTACATTCAAACCCACCCTTGGTAGCAATCAAGTTGATGAAAATGATTTAATTGATAATTTTATTCAAAACCATTATCTTGCTTCCATGCATATTATAAAAGAAGTATCATACATAGGGTAGCCTAGTTGTTACCTAGATATCTTATGGGTATATTTCTTTATTTTTGGTTCTAAGCAAAACAACATTAAAAATAGTAGAAATCAACCCATATAAAATTTTGAAAATAAGTTCCTCACTCTCAGTTGATTAAGAGGACCACCTCCTCATTGTCTTAAAATATAACATTGATGCATTTGCATGTGACTACAAGGGAATTAAAGGAGTAAATCCTTCTATGTGCAATCAACACATATACATCAAGGAGGATCAAAAACCTATTCATCGGCCTCAAAGGAAAATGATTCCTACATTAAAAGATATTGTGAAGGAAGATTTACAGAAATTATTAAATGAAAGATTCATCTACCTAAATATCAGATAGTGAATGGGAATTTTTGGTCATTATCCTAAATAAAAATGGCAAGTAAAGAATCTTTATTAACTACAAGTAACTTAACAAGGCCACAGGGAAGGATCATTTCCCTTTTCCCTTCATTAACCAAGTCCTTGATGTGCTTGCAGGGAAAAAGTTATTTTCCTTTTTGAATGGGTTTAGTGGGTACAATCATGTCCAATTAGTCCTGAATATTAGGAAAAATACCACCTTCACATGTCCTTGGGGGACTTTTCTTACAAATTCCTCTCATTTGGCTTTTGTAATGCCTCTGGCGCCTTCAAAAGGGTTATGCTTAGTATATTTTTTTAATCTTGTGCATGATTTGGTAGAAATATACATGGATTACTTCACACCCTATAGGGATGATTTCCAAGAGGCTCTCTCAAATAGAAGAAAGTTATTTTGAAGTTGTGTTAATACAAACCTCTCTTTCAGCCATGAAAAGTTTTTATTCATGATGAATAAAAATTCCCTTCACAAACCATGGAGAAAGAAGTGATATGGAAAAAAAACATGCTCATATCTTTAGGAATTGTCATTGAATGCATTAAATGAGTATATAATACAAACATTGTTCCACACTAATGTTGTGCAACTATAGAGAAAATTTTGGCATGACAAATAAATTAAAACTATATCCTTCCAATAGGGTGATTGGTCCCTCCTATATGACTCCAAGTTGAATTATTTAAAGGGATAACTCATGACCAAATGGTTAGGGCCTTACATGGTGGATAAATGTGATAATGACTATGTCAAAATGAGGACTATACATGACAAACAAATACCACTTCTAGTGAATGGATACTGGTTGAATATTTATAAGAAGGCCCTCTCAAAGGTTGAGTTTAAATATTCAATAAGTAAGGAACTAAATCCAATTGAGAGCATAAGAGCTCCCAACACATTTAATCGTTGACTAGCAAGAAAAAAATAAAAAATAAATTCAAGTGAAATCCTCCATTGAGGCACTTCAGGAAAACTCACTACATGAAAACCTCTATGAGGAATTTGTTAAATGTGGAGAAAAAAAAATAAGAGCTTCAGGTGAAAAACTCTTCGAAGGTGCCAGAAGTAAGCTCCATAAGGAAATGAGAGAGAGAGAGAGAGAGAGAGTTGAAAAGAAAAAGAAATAAAGACAAACAACATGATTTTTTTTTATGTCACATTGATTTAGATGCAAGTACTTCCAAAACACAACAAATTAGGTCAAACATACTAGCCTACATCATGGTTCAATTCATCAAATAAATCACTCAAAGGGTTACCCATATGACATCCCTGCACCTCCTCCATTTACCTTCATCAGCCACAACATTGACCATCACATACCATATCCTTTCCATGTGTTCTCTACAATTTCCCTAAACAACTACAAGAAAGTCATGTATTGCTACAGGAAATGCCAATTTGAATAAAAAGTTACTAATAGAAAAAATGTTAACATCTATTTTATGAAAAGACACCAGGCGAATCCTAACAAATATTGTTTCCATATACATCATAACCAATATGTTTCAAAGCATCCAAACCTCTCCATTCTCACCACAACGTATGTCGTCCTTATAGAGTACCTTAAGATAGTGGACATTTTAAAAAAGAGACAAGAGGATCTCATAGGCTTGTCAAAGAAGATGGCAATGGTTTCCCCATTACATGAAAATAAGATAATATCATTCTCCTAATCAGTTGCAACAAGCACTATCTAAAACTCCCTTATAAAAAGGGTCATCCAAAGACTTGGAGTATAGTTGATAGGGCTCAGGTTCAATCCACCTATGTTTTTGGGGCCCCAATAACACCAAGGTAAGGAAAAATAATTCAATCAATGGAAGCATATAGAAGAAAATGAATTATTCCACCCAGTAGGTACAACCATTGTTATCCTTAGGGAGATGAATGAAAGGAGCAGATAAGAGAATAATATTAAGTTGCTCAATGGAAAGAAACAATTCCAGTACGTGATTATGACAAAACTCTAAAATAGGTAAATCATAAGGCCCATCATTCCACTCCTTAGAACATAAAATTTTTATTAAACCCACCTTTCACACTTAGTGATATATTTTTCTATCTTAATCGGATCTTAGAATATTCAATGAGGGTTTTCATATTTTATGCACCTTAACATGTTTATGTGTAGTATTTGAATAGATATACATGGATTTCAAGAGATCCAACACTAGATATATTCTTGGGACTTATTCCCTACTGCAAGAGAGCCTCAACTCGGCTAGCTAAGGTAACCATTAGAGAATTTTCTAGGTCTAAAATGGACCTCCTAAGGAACATTATAAAATAATAGTGGAAATAATAAAATAAGATCAAATTACATCATCAAATTTTAGAGGGAAAAAATAAAAAACTACCTTTTCAGCTTGTATTTTCAACTTATCTCCCAAAGGTTTTACTCCAATTTCAAGAGGGAGCACTACTTAGATACAAAATTCAATTCCCCATCCAAGGAGTACCCATGTTGCATAATTTCTATGGACCCTACTACACAAACAATGGTAAATACATGAAAAAAGATGATTGCAATCACATTTTCTATGTATTTCTCATTTTTCATGTAGCAAGGTCTATCGAAAGTATGCAACATGGGTACTCTCTGGATGAGGAATTAAATTTTTCATCCAACAAGTGATCCCGCTTGAAATTTGAGTAACACCATAAGGAGATAAGTATAAAATACGAGTTGAAAAAGTACTTTTTTATTTTTATTTTTAAATTTTTTATTTTTACATTTTTACTCCAAAAATGGTGAATCATCCCCCATGGTTGACATCATCATCTTGAATCCTATTGGTTATTATAAAGGATATTTTGGTGGTATATTTTTGTTTTGAGGTCCATTTTAGACCTCAAAATTTCTCTAATGTTAATTCCCCTTCCCGTTGCTGTGAGGTGGACTAGGAGCAAGATCCCCTTTTTAGGGTTTTTTGGAGGGAAATGAAGTCCTCCTATAAATGAGGCTTCTCCCCACTCATTGTATAAATAAGAGGCTTAAGCATCCCAGTAGACATGTAGAGAAGAGTGTGAAGAATGGGAGCAAATACTAGAATTGTATTTCCAAGCAAGGTTTTTAATTTTATAATGTGAAAATAATTTCTCAGTTAATAGAAGTGGTATTCTATTTTAGCTCTTAGTTTGGCTTTCCTCTAAGGGGATCTGAGCATCCTTGTGTTTGGCCCACACCAAGAGCTCTGAAGTGCTCTTGTAATTTTTTTTAGCATTATGGTTTTATTTACTTTTGCAAATGTTCTAAAATTTTCCTTTTCATAGCAATCATGCATGGTTAAATAGAATATTTTCATGAAAATTTGTTTCATATAGGTTATTTATGCATTTAATTATTGTATCAATAGCACTAATTTATGTTTTTTCAAGTCTTTTTACTTTATTAATATTTTTTTATACATTATTTTCCATTGTTTTCTTTTGTTGTGTAACCAATTTTGAAGCTACAAGGAACACACAGAGTTTGGTTTTTATAGGGTTGCACCAAGTTGTGTTTAATCTTTGATTAGATTGTTTTAATATTTTTTTAACATTTCCACATACTCCTCACTTCTCATACTCACATTTTCCTTGGTTTACATGCTCATTATACTATCTCTTGTAGCAAAATAGTTGAGACTCTTATAGCAGCCTATAACTATCCCTCCATTCTCATTCGACTTTGTAATACATTTATGATTTTACTTATTCATAATATTACAAAAATTACATAATATTGATAATTAAACTTGGAGGTAGAGATACCCTATATATAATTTTGTTAATTTGCTTCAGAATTTTTTTTTTCCTGCAAATTAGGGTTCTAAATTCACAACCTTTCATTCCAGCAGTATGATTTTTCTTTCCTTGCAAATAGCATAGAATGTTCAAGTGTTCTTTCAATTCATTGTAGATATTTCATAAGTTTTCAATTTTACTTTCTTCCATTGCATGTAGCTTAGCTTTGAGTGTCATTTTCCTTTCAGCAATTTATTTTTTGCAATTGTATTTTTCATGTAACATATATTAGTTTACTTGGTCTCTATATATCTAGCCTTTATTTAAATTCTTCCACCTACATAAAAATAAACAAAAGAAAGAAATAATTTCAGTTTCACATACAATGCCAACCCCTATTAAGTCTACATGAACCCCAGGTTGAAAATTAAAGATGAGACCATTGGGATTTGGAACATTCAAATTGAAAAACTGAGGGCCATTAGTAGTGTGGAAGGAAGACACAAAAACTAAAATATCATAACCAAATTTTGAGAGTATGGAGAGGATTAGTTGTTCCTCTTCCATATCGATCCCACATTCCTTGACTTAAAGAATCAAAGACTTGAACTTAGTGAATAAGTCTCGTGTGGTGTTTAAACTATTTGGGCTCAATGTGATTAGTTTATTCTCTTTCTAGTGTCGTCTTATTTCATCTTTATTCTAGAAAAAATCCCCTCAAATATGGTCCATTACATCATTATCTATTGAACAAGGTTATATTTGGAAAATAAAATATGGAGAGATGGACAAGAAAAGAAACCCATATGTTGCATCCATTCTATATAAATAATTTTCCTTCTCCATTATTGAATTAGGTTATGGTTCAATTGTCAAGGTAATTCAATAAAACCCATATTTCCTAGTAAATTTTTGATCTTGTACTTCCATCAAAAGTAGATCAATGGAGTAAGGATAATTGATATGGTGGGTTTCTCTATTCTCGATATCCACTTCAATTCAATGTCATCGAAAATAAAGAGTATGTGTTTCTTTCTATAAACTCCTCTGGACAAAATTAGAAGGATAAAAATCTATCTTAGAGCTTAAAAACATAAGAAAATATTTCTAGTTATTAATATGAAAACAATAATTTTTTTAGCAATATATTTGTAAACATACTAATATTTCTAATGATTTTACATATATTATCTATAAATTATTGGAAATTTTCAAGGTAAAATAATTTTATACTATAAAATTTGAGTGAATTATTTTTAGAAAAGTGGAAATTAGCAAATATCTTTTTTGGAAAAAGCATGAAAAATGAGTCTAGTTGCAAATATTAGCCCCTAAAATTTTCCCTGGAATCCTCTTGTGCTTCAATACCATGTTATTTTTTTACTCTCATACCATGTAATATTTGGTCACAAGCATGCAAGAATATAGTTTTAACAAAAAAATAACAATAATACTACTTGCAAGCTTGAGACAAATTGTAAAGAAGAGGGGAAATAAGAGACTAATTAAACTAGAGACTATAGAGATATGAGAGATGAAATATATTAAGAGAACAAAGAGATTAACTCAAATTCATTTTATTACATTGAATGACATGAGTACATATTCATAACACTCTCTATCGGAGGGAACAATGTGCACTAAGTTGGGGTTCCTTAGTGCATGCATAAAAAGAAGAAATCAACCCCCCTTAATTTTAGTTAACTAGCCCAATTATTTCTAATCAATAATAGAGTTGACTAAGAATAGGAACAACTATAAACAAGTGGTAATTGAACAAATAAATTACAAGTGTAACTCCTAACTCTAGAATTACAACAAAACTCCAAAAATAAGACTAAATATTAGGAAATAAAGTTTCTAAGAATAGAAGGATAAGAGGATAAGATTATTTGTAGACATAGGAAGGGAAGTGTGCACTTTCATAAGAGGAGGATAAGATAAGAGAGTCCACTCTCAGTGCCAAGTCACAACCATGTCATTCCCTAGAACTACTTACTAAAAATAGAAAACATTATAAATATGACACCTATTAATAATATATAGGAAAATAATAAACTTGTTATAAATAAACATATTATAATAGCATTATTTGAGGTAATGTTCATGTACTCCAACATCACTAACTTATAATAATCAATTGAAAAATAAAAATAAAAATAAAGGATAAAGTGTCTTATTACTACCTATTTAGATTTATTTGTCTTGTAAGACATGTGTTAAGCCCTTGAAATCATAGAGAGAAATTAAATTTGAAAGGTACATTCTCTTTATTTTACACGTAAAAACACTAACTTTATATCAATTAAGTTTGAATTTAAGTCATTTATATAATAATTCCTTATACCACCCATGATACTACATTGCAATTAATATAAACTATACCCCCATACTCGTGCATTTCAAAGACCATCAACTATGTGTAAATAAATTTGCATATAATTTTCATTAATTTGCATAAAATAAACAAAATTATTTAGGTTCAAACATGAAAAGTATTTATCTTTTCATTTTTTAGTGGGAAATAATCACTACTAAGTTTGCACATTTATACTTTGATTCCTACTTATTATGCAAATACTTGCTTAAATTATGGTGAGCAATCGTGATAGGTTATTTAAGTGAGTTTAAGCTATTTTCAAGGATTTTAATTTTTGCTATGAAACTTAACAATGAAAAATCATTGCACAAATATTTAAAAATAGTGGCATAAAATATTGCAACTACATCCATAAATTATGGCAAAAAAATCAATATTATTAGAAAAAAAGTCATATATTTGATTGGAGCATAACTTGAACCTCTAATTGCAACCTTGGCACAATATAATACTATGTGGATAATTTCTTCACATATTTTATACCATAATTTATGGATATTATTCCAATATTCATGCATGGTTTTTATATATTTTTGTAGTGATTTTGTATTCTTAACCTTTGCACTAAAACTAACTAGAAATAAAATCCTTAAAAATAGCTCATATTAAGGTAAATAACATATTTACCATCAATAACATGTTATTATAATTTATGCAAGTCTTTTCATATAAATAGGATAGGAATAAGATGTAAATAAATTATTTAAGTTTTCCTTAATGTAGAAATAAAATTGTAAATGTGTAGACTTACTAGTAGTTACTATCCATCAAAATTTATGTAGATCCTTGTACAAGGGTAAGCTATTGATTTATCACTTCACATCTCATTTTTTCTACTAAAAAGGTACTATAGGATTTGATTTTCTTACTCACCACTAATAATTTAAAATTTAACAATATGAGTTATAATTTTAACACAATTTTTTTTTAAACATAATTTCTAAAATAAATGACAAGGACTATATGGTCTCACAGTGTTTTTTCTATTTAAAACCCTATTTAAGAGAAAAAATTAGAGTATCAATGAATAGTACTTACTTATATGTGTTATGATTCAAATCTAAGATATCAATCAATAGAAATCTGGTGCAGATCTCATAGCATCTATTTCATATGGTTCAAGTTCGAGTTCGTGCTCAGTTCGGTTAGGTTTAGTTTGAGTTTGAATTTTTTTTGATGAGGTTCGGATGAGGTTTTCCATTAGGTTAGTCTATATACATTTTCTATATAAGTACATATATTAAGTTTAGAATGAAATATAGGGTAAAATAATAAGATATCAATATCAATAAACATAAAAATTCTACCACTAACATGGAAATTGCAAAGATAGATTACAAGTTTTATTTGTAACATGAGATTATGAGTTTTGATTTATGGACTTGACTAATAACTATAAAATTAGATGAGATTCATCATATCTAAAAAAATAACTCCAAAATTCAAACCTCAAAGTTAAAATATAACTAACCTAAAATATAACTAACCTTATAACATAAAGTAACATCACTACACTTAATCAAAATAGTATAACTAATTCATCATCCAAGAATAAGATTATTATTTTTTGTTATTACAATCACTAAATCAAATTAGTGTATGTAACTCATTGTCCCAAATGGAGTTACATTTTGTTATTATACTTAATGGTTATAGATAAATTAGAATAATATAACATAATTCTCATTTCAATTAAAATGTACACCTAACTAATAACTTTTTATAAAAATAATGATTAATTGAATGTATGAGCCACAAATTTTTATTAAAATAATATTTAATTAGTTTTGAGTTGTGTATTTTTATGTTTTGTATGTATAATTTTGATATATCATGTTGCAGCTCTTCCTCATCATCAGTCATCGTAGAGATTTTTGAGGGATTAATGGGTGTTGATTTTTGGGGGGGGGGATTTTAGAACTCAATACTGATATCTATGCTTCAATATGCCCTTAGAATCACTTCAAACTGAATTTGAAACAAGACTTTTGCAATTTTTAAAAAATATACACACCTTTTTCTTGCTTTTGAGGAGCTCAATATTGAAACTGATTTATATCTATAATTTTGGATCCTTAATATTTTATCTTCGGTCCTTTATTATCCCTCTGAATCATCTTTCTAGTGCCATAGGTTAGACCTTATTTGGATTCTTCAAAGAAAATTTATGCCCAATCTCCCACAATGACCTAATTATGGACTCGTTCAGTAGAGCAAACTTGTACGGTTTGCCAAGTATCACTTTTTCCTCCTTTAGCTCTAAAATTGATACATAAGAAACTAAAGTTTGTGTACTTTTGGCCACATTTTACAGAATTCCAATCTGATGCTCAGAGAGAGAGTTATGACAATTTTCTAAAGGTCACCTCTTTGAGATGAAATTCAAGAGCCAACAAAAACCCTAACTTCCACATATCACATCTCCAAAAATATTGTGAACCAAGATCTGAAATTTTTACACGAAGTTACTCAAGATTTCTTCGCAAATGGTTTTTTTAGCTTCTGAACCTTCGTAGAAAAAAATTTATAGCGAAAATGCCATGATGACCTGTTTGATGAAGCAAAGCCCCATAATCCAAAGCTCTGATACCAAATGCTATTAAAATAGCTCGCAAAATAAAATAAAAGATAGATCAATGCCTTAGAAATAAGACTCTGCAAGGGGGAAACCTTCTTTACATTACATAAATGAACAATTCTTGGACGACACAATTGAAAAAACTTCCTTTCTATATATAGGAGTCCATGGGGTCACAATATAATCCTAACCGACCGAAAAATAATAATGTAAGGGCAAAATAATAACAATATGGGGACTACAGGGGCACAACAATAACTATAAGGGGGCTACACTAACAACAATAAGGGACTACACTAGTAATATAGGGCCATAACATTTTCCACCATGCTTTGATCAAATTGATGGTAGTGGAAGAATTGAATAAGCTGGGAAGGGATTGGTCTACATTTATGTTTTTGAGTGGATACGAAGTTGATGTCCTCACTCCAAAGAAGACACCAAAATCCATGAAAAATACACCAAGGAAAAATAAGGAGTCAGGAGTTGAGCCTTGAATTGGCACTGAGATTGAAATGCAACTTATAGCAGAACCTATGGAGCCAGAGATTGAGAAAATACAAGAGACTATGGCACCAAAACAAACCTCTACTAGCAGTCAGGTAAAAACATACAAAAGGATCCACACAAGGCTTACTAGAAGTCAGACTAAGGGAAGAGGTAAGTTGGCAGATATCATGGAAGCCATTGAGATTAAAGAATATTCATTCTTCCAATCAATAAGATTATGGTTAAGATTATGGTTATGAAAACGAAGTTGCTAAATAAAACACACTTCAATAAGTATATAATAAAAATATTAGATCAAAATAAATTAAAATCCATAAATGATCATGAAAAATGTATAAAATAATTTTAAAATAAATATTTTATCAAATTAAATAACAATGCATATGAAAATGTATTGAATGATCCCCTTATATCAACCCATATATCAATCATGTATATGAAAATGTATTGAATGATACCTGAATGCTACCCATATATCCTAGTGATTGATTTTTTTGTTTATATGAACAGCACTATTATGCTATTGTATATACAAATGAAATTAAGTTCATGTTGGAAAAACTCTAATAAACTTGCATTTTAAATCAAAATTGATTGAATATCTCAGCCATAATGGATAGCTATAATTACATCAGATATTAAAATGTTTGTAGCAATATTTAGTACAACAACTTAGTAATATGTGATAAAAATCTTTAGGTCAAAATCACATCAGAATAGATTTAATCAAAAGAAAAAACACAGGTTAAGAAAAATCTGATTGGTGCAAGAACAGTCCAAATAAAAAGAACTGCTGTTGTCAACTCCATTGAGATGCGCACCCAAACATATGGCCAACCCAAATCATTGGATTTTATTATTGAAGTAGAAGTAGTAGTTGTTTTCCAGCCAATTAGAATCATCGCTGAATACATGTTTGCAGCAGAAAATATGAGATGGAACAGAGAATACGAATATGCAACTGGTCTACTTTCATCTTTCTGCTTCTCGTGATCAAATGCATACAGGCGCAGAGGGGTCTTCTCTGAAACTGGATCATCTCTTGCAGATTCAAATGTCAATTTACTTGAGTTAGAAGCAGTACTCATTGTAGAATACACCAGTGACAAAATTGTTATAACCATTCCAACCATACCATCGCCCTTATAACTATAAGCTTTTCCATTGTCAAAATGACCAACTGCAATTATACCATTGCAATGTTCTATATACTCCCTCGGCTCTCTTGCAAGTCCTGTGTAGCACAAGTATGTGCAGTAGAGTGAGATTACTGAAGCTGTCATAAGGCTTCCGTTCACAGAAGGATGTAACGCAACAATTGCAAATAGAAATGCCTGAATTACTGTGACAGTAATAAAGAATGTGTTGAAAGTACATCCCTGACCCCAAGGACTGAACCAGTAGAAGAGATATCCAGAGAATGAAAAAGTTGCAATGTAACACACAAGAGTTACAAGCTGCATGGCCAGGTACCAGAGTTGATGACACTTTGAAGCCCAAGAATCATTCCATGCATGAGTGAAGTCCAGTAGTAAAACCACTTGAATGAGCAAAAAAAATCCTGAACCGAATTTGCATAGTTTCTCATAAACACCAATAACATCATTTGAAAAGAAAAACATGCACATCAGAAGCAGAGTGAACCAACCCATTATTTTTCCCATCCATCCACCATGGTGCCAACTGTCTCGAAAGTCTCTCTCATCCTTTACTCCGATCATGAGCGCAGAAAGTATTGCAAAAAAACAGAAAAGACACCAAAATCCATGAAAAATACGCCAAGGGAAAATAAGGTGTTAGGAGTTGAGCCTTCAGTTGGCCATGAGATTGAAATGCAGCTTATAGCAGAACCTATGGAGCCAGATATTGAGAAAATACAGGAGACTATGGCACCAAAACAAACTTCTACTAGCAGTCAGGTAAAAACATACAAAAGGATCCACACAAGGCTTACTAGAAGTCAAACTAAGGGAAGAGGTAAGTTGGCAGATATCATTGGAAGCCATCGAGATTAAAGAATATCTTATACACTCTTCCACATATAAAATTACTTAAAACACAAATAATACAAAGTTAGCCATGTGCAAATTGATATCATCTTGAATATTTCATTATTTTCCTTGAGAGAGTCCACTCTGATTGGAAGAGCTAACTTCCAGTCCAAGTGGTTTGAAATAGTTACACTGGGTTGAAAATTGAAGTTTATTGGAAGTTGAATTTATAAAAAAAAATTTCCCGATGTGTTTCTAAGTTATTTGTAAGTTTTTCAAACAAGTTTATTATAACGTAATGGTTATGAAAACGAAGTTGCTAAATAAAGCACACTTGAATAAGTATATAATAAAAATATTAGATCAAAATAAATTAAAAACCATAAATGATCATGAAAAATGTATAAAATAATTTTAATATAAATATTTTATCAAATTAAATAACAATGCATATGAAAATGTATTGAATGATCCCCTTATATCAACCCATATATCAATCATGTATATGAAAATGTATTGAATGATACCTGAATGCTACCCATATATCCTTGATTTTTTTGTTTATATGAACAACACTATTATGCTATTGTATATACAAATGAAATTAAGTTCATATTGAAAAAACTCCAATAAAATTGCATTTTAAATCAAAATTGACTGAATATCTCAACCATAATGGACAGCCATAATTACATCAGATATTAAAATGTTCGTAGAAATATTTAGTACAACTTAGTAATAGACAATATTTGAGCTAAGCCTCTGGCTGAATCACAAAGTTAATGGTATTCTAAACACAGCTTAAGAAAAAACCCAGGTTAAGAGAAATCCCTGTCAGGAAAGATGATTGGTGCGAGAACAGTCCAAATAAAGAGAACTGCTGTTGTCAACTCCATTGAGATGCGCACCCAAACATATGGCCAACCCAAATCATTGGATTTTATTATTGAAGTAGAAGTAGTAGTTGTTTTCCAGCCAATTAGAATCATCGCTGAATACATGTTTGCAGCAGCAAATATGAGCTGGAACAGAGAATAAGAATATGCAACTGGTCTACTTTCATCTTTCTGCTTCTCGTGATCAAATGCATACAGGCGCAGAGGGGTTTTCTCTGAAACTGGATCATCTCTTGCAGATTCAAATGTCAATTTACTTGAGTTAGAACCAGTACTCACTGCAGAATATACCAGTGACAAAATTGTTATAACCATTCCAACCATACCATCGCCCTTATAACTATAAGCTTTTCCATTGTCAAAATGACCAACTGCAATTATACCATTGCAATGTTCTATATACTCCCTCGGCTCTCTTGCAAGTCTAGTGTAGCACAAGTATGTGCAGTAGAGTGAGATTACTGAAGCTGTCATAAGGCTTCCGTTCACAGAAGGATGTAATGCAACAATTGCAAATAGAAATGCCTGAATTACTGTGACAGTAATGAAGAATGTGTCGAAAGTACACCCGTGACCCCAAGGACTGAACCAGTAGAAGAGATATCCAGAGAATGAAAAAGTTGCAATGTAACACACCAGAGTTACAAGCAGCATGGCCAGATACCAGAGTTGATGACACTTTGAAGCCCAAGAATCATTCCATGCATGAGTGAAGTCCAGTAGTAAAACCACTTGAATGAGAAAAAAAAATCCTGAACCGAATTTGCATAGTTTCTCATAAACACCAATAACATCATTTGAAAAGAAAAACATGCACATCAGAAGCAGAGTGAGCCAACCCATTATTTTTTCCATCCATACACCATGGTGCCAACTGTCTCGAAAGTCTCTCTCGTCCTTTACTCCGATCATGAGCGCAGAAAGTATTGCAAAAAACAGAAAAGTGGCGAAACTCACACGTAGAACCAGAGAATCTGCCTCGAACCATCGTGTACCGAAATGAGAAATAATCCATGGATTTTTTTGGGCAGAAGTGGCGCACCAAAGTCTCGCAAAGTCCATGCAAGAATTAGAGAGAATGCAAAGAGGCCACAATATGCGATCCGCGCAGATTTTCTGGAAATCTTATTGAGTGCTGAATTGCAACCCTCGTATGCGGACGTGACACAAGAAATTGCAAGGCATGATACCAATAGTCCACACATTCTGATGGACAATATGAATACCAGCTGTTTATTTACAAAAAATGAAGATTGCGACTAGATGTTGAACTTATTCCTTGTGATTTATCTTCCTTTGCTCGTTTGATTTATCCAATGCAATTGCCTACCGATTTGAATTGAACTTTGCACTACATATAATATATTTTCACGGGTCCGTCCTGAAAGCCAAAGAAGCCAGCCGACAATGCTTGGTCCGATTTTGGAGATGGATGTCAGTTAGGTTAAACGATGTCAGTTAGTTAGGTTAAACAATTGACTCGACTCCTCTATTATTGGCTTCATTTTAAAATATTACCAAAATATCATAATGAAAATTAGAATGCCCTTTATACATAAAAATACACAACTCAAAACTAATTAAATACTATTATAATTTCAACCCATTACAATTTTTGTAATGAAAATAAAAATGCTACATATTCCAATGCACTAGACCAAAGTTGGTTCAACCTACTTGGTTTCTCACCCAAGAAATTCCAAGGATGGACTTTCTAGACAAACTGCTGAAATTGAAAAGCTTGACATGGAGATACGACAAGGTGAACAAAGACTTCAGGGACTCTTTATGTAAAGGGCTCACTTGAAGGAAAGAAGCACCACGTTGCAGGCTAAAGTCAAGAACATGGAAGATAAGATCAAGAGGGACTTTCTTGATCCGAAACCTATTGGTTTGAAGAAAGAAAATGCATGTGTTGGCACACTTGGAAAAAAAGACGACCACACTAAGAGGATTGGTGCACTTCGTTTGGAAGGAGTCAATATATGTCGTATTGGAGCGATTAGACAGAATTCGAAAAGGAAAGAGCTTGAACCAATTCAAGCAGACCCAGGATCGAATTGTTCTATGGAGCTTCATGAGAAGAGATATGTCAAAAGCACTGTTAAGCCAAGGGCTAGTTCGAAAAACATATTGGAAGAGGAAATGTTGAAGAAGATTGTGAAAGTAAGGCACAAGACAAGGAGGAGGAATGATGATGAAAGTTCCTTGGACTTGAGATTCATGTCTACAACCGTACATGGGAAAAAGTTCTCTACTTTGATAGACACGGGGGCTACCCATAGCTTCCTAAGTCGAAAGGCAGCTTCATCTCTTAGAAAGAGGAAGGCTAGCATCGAGAAAGAGTTGAGTGCTTTCAAGGCAGTCAACTCGAGGATAAAAGCAGCACAACTGGTATCATGAAAGGCACGCATGTGAGAGTAGGGTCATGGTTTGGAAAGATAGACTTAAGAGTCATTGACATGGATGATCATTCAACTCTAGGAATAAAAGCAGCACGACTGGTGTCATGAAAGGCACACATGTGAGAGTAGGGTCATGGTTTGGAAAGATAGACTTTTAAGAGTCATTGACATGGATGATCATTCTATGATGGACCATACCAATGATGGACCGAGACATTCTCTTAATTCTTGTGATCAATCTTAAACTATTTTATGAAAGATAGATAAACCATTTAAATATTTAGCTCAAACTCTTGTAGTAAACACCATACCTCAAGTCTCTCTTGCTCTCCAATATTATTAGATTTAATTATTATAACACAAAAATCATTCTACATTGTCAATAATTTTTTGCGCTTACACTGAAATCAATGAACACTATTAATCCAATGACTTTACAAGTAATGTACCATCATACATGCAATTATATGAAATCAGAAATCAACATATACTACATAATGAAATCAATGGGGATTGTCTTGTTACAAGTAACATTTCAATTTACCACATGTGCAAATGTAGGTTCACATTCTATCATTCATGTAGTTTTAAAAACTGCAAATACCATTAGAATTATAATTCAACTATCCAACAAAAACATTTAACATTAAATACCACATTCCATGCCAATTATAATTCAAATATCCAACAAAAATATTTAACATTAAATATCACATGTAAAATGTAATTCAGATGACAACATTACTTCACATTCACATGCCAAAAGTATTAAAACCATCCAAAGAACACTGAAATCACTGAACAAGTTATTAATCGAATGACTTTACAAGTAACATGTACCATCATATGTATGCAATTATATCAAATCAGAAATCAACATATATTGTAATGAAATCAATGGGGATTGTCTTGTTACAAGTAACATTTCAATTTACCACATGTGCAAATGTAGGTTCACATTCCATCATTCATGTAGTTTTAAAAACTTCAAATGCCATGCCAATTATAATTCAACTATCTAACAAAAACATTTAATATTAAATATCACATGCCATGCCAATTATAATTCAACTATCTAACAAAAACATTTAACATTAAATATCACATGCCATGCCAATTATAATTCAACTATCCAACAAAAACATTTAACATATGTCCAAAAATATGTCCAAAAATATGTCCAAAAAACATATTGTAATAAAATATGTCCAAAAATTGTAAATCTCACTCAAGTATCAAACTGTATCAAGTTTAACAAATTTTAAAACCATCTAAATTTTGAAATAAAATCAAATCTACTGTATATCTTGTCCATCAAATGGAGGATCTAGCCTCTGGGTGTCGGGTAGCTCCCTATCCTACAAATAGGAACATTAAAATTTGAAGTTTTAAAAATGAATGAGAATATATATATCTACAACTTCATGTAAAAAACAAAATATAACAAAAAAATCACGCAATACCTCGTAAGGTTGCCTCTCCATTTGATGAACAAGATCTGCCATAGAAACATCTCCAGTGGTAACCTGTACAATATACATGTACAGTTAAATATAAATATATATATATATATATATACATAAATAATTTATATAAATTAAAAAATTTCAAATGAAAATGCACGTGTACATATATAAACTTATTTGAACAATAATATTAAAAAAAAGAACTAAAGACAACTTCTTCAAATGTTGTGGATGTTCCTATCTCCGTCGCTAAAGTCCTCGGATTAAAAAAATCTTCTATACGAACCTAAATTCAAAAAATTTTAAATAACTCAAAATATAGATCTCTCTCTATATATCTCAAATTTTAATGGAACTTTTTGAGGTAACATAAATTTTGAACTTGTGAAAAATTGTCCATACTTGTACATCTCCCAATGAAGTAGAAGGATATCTCCTAAAGAAGAAGAAGGTACCGACATCCCAAAAACATTAGACGGAATCGGTACCTGTTAAAACATTTTATCGAATTATATATATACATACATGTACATGTGTGGCAACAATTATTTATTTTAGAGTCACTTAAAAACACTAACATACATGTGCCAACATATCATGATGGACAGACCCATCTGCATCGTTTGAGCCAGAGGTCCCGAACGTAATATTAACATTTTCATCACGCATCATGCCTGAGAACTGCAAATGGTGTTTTAACATATAATCATACATATTTGTTAGATTAATGTACACATACAAATAAATGTATACATGTGTACATACACATGTATTTATTACAAATTGTACACGTATATGTAAATATAATTTCAAACCCTAAAGTCACTAACACATACCGTTCCGGTGCCCTCTTCCTCATGAAAAATTAGGTCTTGCAGACCATTGCGACAATTTATTGCGTATGTTCGGAGATCTTCAACATTCATGTTGTAAATCTCCTCATATGTATGATAAACAAAATTGGCACATGCATTTTCACGTGCTCTTTGTCGATTTAAGCCAAGATCGACTCCACTCAATCCGCTATGAACATTTTCGATCATAACATCTCTTGCTTCACGACTTATTTGAGAAGTCGCATCCATCTCTGATCGCAGGGTTTCGACTCGAGACGGTCGACTCACCAATGGCGGCTCAGGGCGAGGCAACTCCACATCTCGCTTAGCGCCTTTACGTTGACATAATCGACCTCTCCCCAGGCCAAAAAATTCTGAAGGAAGATCATTGTAGTCGGGTTTCATACCCAAAAAAAATTCTGCATAAAACATTCGTGCAAAATAAAGAGGAACCTCATCGTTCCATGGAAGCCTTCCAAAGGCCGCAAGATGTCGACTATACAAATATTTTGCTTTGTCTGGGTGCTTGAAATACTGCACCTTCAACATCTTTCCTTTTGGCCCTTCCTTATAATTAAACATTGACTTAGCCTGCGCTATTGAAACTTGTTTTTTTATGTCCTGCCATTTATCGGGACCTATCACTGTTTCTCTTCTCTTTCTCATCACTTCTACAAACGAATCAGTGGTTGGCCCCAAATCTTTGTACACTTTTACCATTTCACTCAATGAATGTGTAACTATTTCTAGGCTTTGTCTACTCTCAGCAGGTAGAGACAAATCCTGGAGATCTCTTTGCAATTTTGCATAAAGGCTTTGACACCTTTGTAAGGTGCATTCCGCCATGTTCGTTTCCCATGGTATATCAGTAATCTCAGCTGGATAAGTCGTGCTAGGTTGACATCCTTCTTCTTCAATGTAGCGCACTGCCCTGCGTCTTTTTTGACCACTGGCTCTAACATTTTCAGCCTCTGCATCAATATATATAAAATTTCGTATATTAGAAAAAACACGTGTAAAAAAGGTCGTACAAATTTAATGAAAAAATATTGAAATTGATGGCAACCTTGATGTTGTTGGTTAACATCATCTCCAACTTGACCCTGCTGAGAACCAACCCCAGAATGATGCTACTGAGAACCAGACCCACAGTGACCCTGTTGAGAACCAGCAGCCGTTGATTGCTGGCCTTCAGGGGAATAAATATCACCCCCTTCCCGCACCCTGCTACCTCGACCGGTTGAACCTTGGCCACGCTCCATGGATGGAGTAGAAAGCCTTCTCCTCTTACCTCCTAAAAATTAAAATATGAAACTTATTAACAACTAATTTCACTCACAAAGTTAATAAAAAAATCACTTCCATATGTACACACATGTATGGAGATTTAAGATTATATTTAAATACCGTGAACATCCTCCAATCCCCGAGCCTCCATATGGGATTCGACTGATCTTCATCTTTCATCCTCCATGATATATATCTATTGGCCGACATTCACAAAATAGATTTCAAAAAATCAATACCTCAGAGTAAATCTAGTATGTTATATATTTCTTACATTTCTGCCCTCCTATTTTTCTTTCCAACCAAGGTTTATAAAATAACATGAGAAACAACATGAGACTTAGAAAAAAAATTTCATTATCTATATGGAAGGCAAGAATGATTATATCCCCTTGAGCTTAAGCTTATGTAGTTTGTCAATTTTTATCATATATTTTTTGGTAAGTGTAAATGTTTATTTTATCTATAGTACAAGTCATGAGTTCCCCAATTTTACCTTATGTAAAGCATGATTCTAGGATTACTAAAATTTGTACTTGGTTTTTTAAGAATTTATCAAATAAAGTTTTTGAGAAGCAAATATGGCTTGTTCCTTAGAATTTGGCACTTTGAATTTCCTTCCCCATATTTCTTGTTAATGATTATAACCTTAAAATGGCTAATATCGGTTTGTCATCATCATCTAAAAATGACTTGGCAGATGAAAATTTACCATGTCCATCATCATCACTTCACACCATCTCATAAATGACCCCTTCTACATATTATATGCATGAATTTTTGAAATGTCCTCCTCTATACCTATCCCATGAATGATTGTGACAATAGGTGAATAAAATATGTATTTATAAGAAGAAGATAGTTTCTAGCTTGTCCTCCTCCATCCACCCCATAGCTAGTGATTTCTCAATTTTCCACTTCCAACTTTCTATTCTCGAAATTCATTAGCAGCTAATTTTATCGATAGCCACACCACTATACATATAATTATCATATACACTACTACAGTAATGAACTCTACGTTGTTTGTTATTGTAAAGTCCAATAACAAACAATGTTAATTGAGTTTAGTAGTGTATATATATAACAATTTCTTTGACTTCCAGGTGTGTTGTGACTATTAGTAGAATCAACTACCAAAATGAATTTCCAAAATAAAATGTTGGAAGAGAAAAAATAGGCAATCACTGGATATGGAGTGCGTGGAGGAGGACAAACTTATACTGATCCTTTCCTTATCAAATTTCCTTTATTCACCTAATGTAACAATCAATCATGGTCTAGATAGAAGGGATGACCTACCATAAATTCAATCATATAATGTGTAGAAGGGTCATATGTAGATGGTGTGAAACGATGATTACAAACATGATAATTTTTCATCTACTAGGTCATTTTGAGATGATGATTACAAACCAGTTCTAGCCCATTAAAGGTTATAATCATTGGTGCCTAATGTGGGGTGGAAAATTTAAATCAATTTCGTATCAAAGTACAATTTAGCTCATTTTAGTCAAGGTTAGTTAGAAGAATTAGCTATTGGTTTCTACCTTCAATTTCCTCTGAAAATGAATGTGTACGTGCTTTTGAGAGACATTAGAGACATTAGAGACATTAGAGTACCTTCAATTTCCTCTGAAAATGAATGTGTACGTGCTTTTGAGAGACATTAGAGACATTAGAGGAACAAGGTCCAAATTTTTGATGAAAATGTGCTATGAAAGTAAAGGGTTTTAAAGGCAAGCATGTACAAGGCATAGTTGAGCCAAATGTTCTTCAAGAAGGGCCTAATTATTTGGGTCCTGGTTATGGAAAACATGGAAAATGCTCCAAAGCCAAGGAGGCTTGTGAGGTTTGTGTTCATGATGAATGGAACATGTACATAGTTTACCTTAAAGTTGTTGTGTTTTACGAATATTAAAAAATGAAGAACTTCTATTTAGATCCATTCCAGAGATTGACTGCAGGGGCATTTACTAGATATGTCACCTTTCATAAAAGATGAGATCCAGAGGCTACCCGGCCCTTTACAGACTCTGCCTATAGAACTTGTAGAAGTAAACACTAGAGGCATTAACAATATCAAAGAACTAGACATGGGAATGTGTCTCTTTCCCTACGCAAAAAAATAATTCTTGAGGTAGTTAATCTTCATAGACAGGTCATCAAGCAAGTCAATGTGATCATCCCTCCTTCCCTCCCTTCTAAAATAATTATGTTTTGCGGGTCAGAATTTCCCTTGTTAAATATTTTAACAAGGGAAAGCGCTAGAGATTCTCCATCATGCATAATCGTACGTTGATGCTTATAGAGTGAAAAAACTGAAAGAATCAACTTGTAGGGCCATTTTAATGGGGGGTGGAGAATTCAGGTCTTTGCAAATTCAAAGTATGGTGCATGTTGCATGAAGCAAGATATTGAAAGTAGAGTTATGTTAGACACACTTAAATGCAACAAATATGGAAATTTGTACATGAGCTCTATTATTTGACTTATGAGTCAGTTGTTTGAAAAGGCATACATTTTGTCAACTTGTGTTTGGTTGATGGTTTTGTACACCAATATGTAAGATTACATGGACATATTCACATGATGTGAATTTTTTTTTCTTTTAAGGAGAAAAATGATGTGTTTTCAGTTTGATGGTTTTGTTTGTGACAAGACGTCACAAGATTTTGCAAAGGTCCACTCTTGAGCGAGAGCCTCATGATTACAACCTATTCGTGAGAATCAAATGGGAGTGCATCCTTATTTTGAAAACAAGTAGGATTCTAAGCTACCTAGGACTAAAACCATCATTTTTAAATTTGAAATATAATTTGGTGTTGTTTCAATGCCTGAATCCACAACCCTAACACATGAAATCACTAATCTAATTACACATGAAATAAATAGTTATTTTCTCCAAAAATAAAAATATAACTAAAAACTAAATTCAACATAGTTGAAACAAAAAGAAGCGCCATTGGAATGGTTTGCTGACAAATGGTTAGATTTCTTATCCAATTAAGGCCTAGCATGTATTTTGATGTTTCATTAATTTCTTTGCAAATTCAAAGTATGGTGCATGTTGCATGAAGAAAGATGTTGAAAGTACATGAGCTCTATTATTTGACTTAAGAGGCAGTTGTTTGAAGAGGCATGTTTTGTCAACTTGTGTTTGGTTTATGGTTTTGTACACCAATATGTAAGAGTACATGGACATATTCACATGATGTGAATTTTTTTTTCTTTGAAGGAGAAAAATGATGCGTTTTTAGTTTGATGGTTTTGTTTGTGACAAGACGTCACAAGATTTTGCGAAGGTCCACTCTTGAGCGAGAGCCTCATGATTACAACCTATCCGTGAGAATCAAATGGGAGTGCATCCTTATTTTGAAGGAGAAATTTCAATAGGCTTTAGGAAATTTAATTTCAAGTCATTTAATTTCACTAGAAATAATTCAGAGGTACATGAAATGAATAGTATTTAGGAAGAACAATAGTCCCTCATGAAATATGAAGAAAGTAGCCACTTCATTTTGTATATATGCATGCTTTGAGTTACTCCTCAAAAAATTTCAAAACATGTGTATTTATTACTCTACCCATCCTGATTTTCATAGGATCCATAGCACATACATTTCTATATGCCCTAGTTGTTGTAAGGCCTAATTATTTCATCACTTTCAAAGGAATTACATCAGTTGTTTCTCCTAAATCTAGCATATAGTTGTGTAATAATATTTTATTTATCAGTAGGAATATAAGAAAATGTTTATGAATTACATTTTTATTCCCTTGATTCATCTTTTATAACTCTATAGGATAATCCTCAAAAGTAGGGTCATCTACTTCATCAAATTTTAAGAACTTCTTAACCTTAAATATTTTTATTTCATATTTGCATAACTTCCACAAATGGGATAGAAACAAGATATTTTCCAAGTGTTGAAGTAAACCAACATTAATTTCATTATACACTCTTTATATAGGTATGGTTGAATGTTGTACATCTGGTACATAGATCAATTTGTTGTTTTCATTGTTTACTCTTAAAAATTATTTGAAGTGGGAGCAAAGAGTTGGTTTCTTCCTAGGTTGGCTTACATTTCCTTTAATATGTGATCCATCCCTTTCTCTAATTCATATTTTTATCTCTTCTATTAATTATGTTATTCTTTCTATGTATTGTTAGTACAAGGGGGTGAAATAATTTCTTATCATTTTCTAAGTGGTGAGGTCGTTTGAATCTCCAATAGTTGTGTTGGTGTGGTGGGAACCATTCTAGGAGTTGGGTATTCCATTAATATGGTCAAGGTACTTAGTGTATGAGGAGCATCCAAAATTAGGCGGATTGGGATCTTGATGAGGGGGATATGTCACTTGATGCATGCAGTGATGATGGTATTTGATGAGTAAAGGACACATATAGATGAGATGAGTGTCTTTAACATAGAGCACTCAAGGGCATGCGATATACTAATTAACCGAGTTCGTGACATAATAAATGGTGGAAGAGGAATCATCAACATATGAGGTTGGTGTAAGTGGTGGTGCTACTATTGGGGCATGATGTATGGTGACCAACACATCTTGATATCATCGGAGATTGAGACAATGTTGTGTATAATGTTTGTGTTTCACATAAATAGACAAGAGGTCGTTGGTTCTTAAACCCTTATTACGTGATGAGGTGGCAACATCACATGATGGAGTGGGGAGAAATGGGGGTGCTTAAGAAATAGTTAAGCACCAATAGTTGAAGGGTATGAAGGATACCCTTCAACTCATGAAGCATGGGGCATGAATTGGTGGGATGACCTAATGTGTCTCAAAGGGCACACGGGGGACTAACCTTAGGGGTATTTTTGGTTGAAGGTTCTTTCTAAAATAAAAATTATAAATAAATATGGAAACTTGCATTAACATGTGTGTGTGATCCTAAAAATACTTAGTCCAACAAGAATAAATATACTTGGAAAATATAACCAAATATATAATCAAAATTAATTTGTGAAATACAACCAACCATATAATTGAAATTACAAGTATGAGCATTTTTATTATAAAAATAAAAATAAAAGTAAACTATGAAAATGATATTGTATAACAAATTATCCTACAAAAATTATTGTAGAAAATTTTCAAAATTGAAATGCAACCTTAAATTCCTTGCATTCTTTCATCAACTTTGTTAATAATTGAATAGTCTACTAGTTGACTATATTACAAACTGCAATGAATATTGTCTTTTCCTAATGTTCATTGTGAAAATGGATCCTCACGTTAATGTGATAGGATCTTTTTCATCTCTCAAGTTACTAGGTCAAAGCATCCTAATGGGTAAATTAATTGTGAGATAAATTACTTGCATTAAATGTCAATCCAGGTTCTTATACTTCTAAAGTACACTTGCACAATATATGCTAAGCAATTAACTCTCAATCAAAAATGGAAATTAACCTATGGAAATGATTGCAATACTCAAAGAAAACCAATTAATGAAAATATCTAAATGAGCACAAACACGTTATTTATCAAAGACTAGCATATATCAAAGCATCGAATTCAGAACTTGAAACAAATTATTCTAATTCTATACTATGAAAGCTTTTTGAAATTTGATTCTATCAAACATAAAGGTAAATCCTATTCTATTGGACTTGGAAATGAATTTGATCTATTGAACTTGAAAGCAATTCTAAGCTCTTGAATTTGAAAGAAATTCTAATCATGTGAAATTAAATGACTTGAAATTAAATTTCCTAAAGCCTATTGAAATTTATTTTTTTTTCTTTGAAGGAGAAAATGATGTGTTTTCAGTTTGATGGCATAATATACCAAGACATGTGTTTTTTTTTCTTTGAAGGAGAAAATGATGCGTTTCCAAATAAATTTTCTTGAAATGATTTAAAGAAGTCTTTCTTTATGTGATAATGAGAAAGTTCAAGCAAATGAAAATTTATTATATTTAGTCTTAAAAAATCAAATAATTTCTAACCTTACAACTAAAATAATATTTTTTTCATAATTAATAAATTATTTATTTAAAATAATTAAATAAATTTGACATGCACAATCTTTTTATTATATTTTAAATTTGTTACTTCTACTCTATTTTTACATCAATAATATATAATCTCAGTTTGAAAACATGCAAATATTTTTTTTAATTTGCTACTTTTAAATCGCTAATACATATTCTCAAAAATAGAGGGGCCGGTTAATAAAGAAACTTATTGGATCTTGGAGCATCTCGGTGATGAGCTTACAAGAAGAGTTGGTGCCAGAAAGGAAGGGGAATCCAACTCTGAAGACCTCTCCTTAACATAACGAGCAGTCGAGTAGAAAATAAGTTTTGGTATTATATTCAGTAAATTGATGACAGTCAAATTATTTTGTCTTGCATATTAAAAAAATTTACAAGAGTAATTGCAGTTTAATTTTGACATCAAGATATTTGACATTTTCCGTGTGAATAAATCCTCGATCATGGCCACAGGACCACCAAATTTCTAGAGTAATAGGCAGCAAGACAATGCAACATTTAAACATCGTTTAAGTTGAAACTGTGTTGTGTACATGTATGAAATTGGGTATTATAAACTTTTACGTTTTACTTGTGAAATTAGACGTCACTTTGACAGGTTGGAGAGGTATACGGCACGTCAAAATTGACGTGTGTAATTTTTTATTGGCAGTCAAATACGTTCCTAAACCAAAAATACGTCCCACGGGACGTCAATTTCCAGGCCTGGATGCAACTACATTCCCTATTCGAATTGGAAAAGCTTTGTCAAAACTTGTAAATATCTACCCACAGGTGAACTGACCCATGTAAGTGTCTTGCTGTGAAGACAATTTTTAAAGGAAAGAAAATAAGTAAACACGAAGTCAAGAATTTATAGTGTGTTATGCTGAAAATTTTCCTTCATTGAACAAATAGATAGTCAATAGTCGATGAACAAATAGATAGTCAAAAGTTGCTGATTTAGACTGGCAAAGACAACAGAGGTTAGTACCCACGAAGCCTCTTTTCAGCAGATTATCCCCTGCAGATTTTAGTAGATTATCCAGGGGGAAGATGCTACACTCCGAAGTGAGGAAGACGCTATACTACGAAGTGTTGGATGTAAATTTTTTTCTGGGTGAGGCAAGGTGTTGGTGCCTTTGATGACAGAGACACCTCCTTTATAGGACAAATACTCAGCCTAGAGACAATTGTAAATATTATTTGCAGAGACAAAAAGAGAGAGAGATCTAAAAATGACATTTGAGTTTCCCTTGTTCGAGTATTTGAGTTTAAAATGAAGAAGCACATGGAATGAGCAAACGATGGCAGACGAACATACCAGCAGATTTTAACGATGGCGCCCAGCAGCAGCTCGACCCGTCGTGGCAATCACACACACAGCAGCAGCTCGTCCCGTCGCGGAAATCACACACACAACAGCAGCTCGACCCATCGCGGCAATCACACACACAGCAGCAGCTCGACCCGTCGCGGCAATCACACACACAGCAGAAAAATCACGCGCCAACAATGAAATCAGTAACCTTACAACTTTCGCGGGCGATTTATTTATAAAACAATAGTTCGGCCAAACTTCAAAGTTCGGCCGAACTTTTAACTAAGTTCGGCCGAACTCTTATTGCCGGTTTTCCAAACCTCCGGAAAAAATTCTGTTTGTTGCGCCGTCACTGTGCCGTCAATCTAAACGGACTCAAAATTTCGGTCAAACTCTTTAATAAAGTTCGGCCGAACTTTATATAATGTTCGGCCGAACTATTGGCGAAAAAAAAATTCTACGCCCGATTCTCACAAAAGTGTAACCCAGCTTCACGTTTCCGCCCTTATAAAAAAAGGTGCAACAAATTTCGCACTCACAAAGAGTAAAATAAAACAAAATGGAAGCTAAGATGGATGGTTTCAAGAAAGCATGGAAGCTAGGATGGATGGTTTGAAGGAAGGCATGGAAGCTATGATGAATGGTTTGAATAATGGCATGAATTCTAAGATCGATGGCGTGGAAGCTAAGATGTATGGTATAGAAGGCAACATAGATGGTTTGAAGAAAGGTGTGGAAGCTAAGATGGATGGTTTGAAGAATGGAATGGAAGCTAAGATGGATGGTATAGAAGGCAACATGGAATATTTGAAGAAATACATGGAGGTTTTGAAGGAAGGTTTGGCAAAATTCCTACAAGAAGAGCTTCTTAATGGTGAAAAGGTAGTTGAGGAAACTCATGATGGAGAAAAAAATAATTGTTAATCATGATTTCATAAACTTTAATGTTGGATTTAAGACCCAACATATTCCAAAGATATATATGAGGAATTTTTATGGTAAGGATCCAATAACTTGGATCCTACAAATGGAGAAATACTCTGAGCTCCATAGTACGCAAAACACACAAAAGGTACGCATTGCAACTTTATATTTAGAACAAAATTAGTTTATATGGTATCAATGGATTTATTTTCATAAACCATTGGTCACTTGGTCAATTTTTACAGAGGAAATGATAGCACATTATGAGGATACACAGAGCAACACCTTCTTTATCCAATTGATAAATCTCAAACAAAAGGGTTCAATAATGGAGCACATTGCAGACTTCAGAAAATTGAATATAAGGGTAAATAATATTTCAGAGGAACATAGGATTAATGTCTTCTTAGGGAATCTAAAGGATAAAATCCAACATGAGGTTTGTCTTTGGGAGCTTGATACATTGGAGAAGGAATTTAGGTTGGTAAGAAAATTTGAAAGAAAAATTATGGTGACAAGGAAGCCTACCACTGACAACTATAAAGATGGAAGTATTTCTACTCCTAGACTTCCACAACCTATAAGGTTGACACCATAAAAATTCGAATAAAAAAGAGTAAAAGGGTTTTTATATATTTATGATAGAGAATACACTAAAGGTCATATGTGTGTTGAGAATAAATTATTTTACATAGATTGTGAAGAGGAGGAAAAAAAGGAACAATAAAATTCAAAGAAGAGGATATGATACACCGAGAACCAACCCTAGAGGAAGAATAAATGAGTTTGACCATATCATGTAATGCATTGGTAGGAATTACCACTCCTCAAACTCTCAAAATAGAAGGACATATTAAGAAGAAAAATGTAATAGTGCTTATTGATTCAGGTATTACCCATAATTTTATTCATCGTAAGGTAGAAAAGGAATTTAATTGCTTCCCATACCCAGCGCGAGAGTGTCAAGTGACGGTGGAAAGTGAAGGAACTATAAATTGCTCTCGAAAGTGCCATAATATCAAGCTAACCATGGGGGAATATGTATTGAATAGTCCAATGCTTTCCATTCAAATGGGTGGTGTTGATGTTGTACTAGGAGTATAATGGTTACAACCTTTGGGGATGGTAGCTTTTAATTTTCAAGAAATTTTCTTGAATTTTTTTTCGGAAGGAAAGGAAGTTGAATTACGAGGTATCACAGGAAAGCGGGGAAAGATAATAATCTCTAATGTCATGACAAATATTTTGAATAAAGAAAAATGAGGCGTCATTGTACAATTATGCTCACTACAAGTTCCAACATCAAAATCATCTATTTCTCTATATCTTCAAAAAGTCTTGGAAAATCATTCCAAGGTGTTTCAAACTCCCAAAGGACTCCCACCTATTCGTGACCATGATCATGCTATTAATTTGATTCCAAGAAGTGTTCCTCCAAACACTAGGCCTTACAGATATCCTTATGTCCAAAAGAGTGAAATTGAACGTATCATTGCAGAAATGCTAGAGGCTGGTATAATTCAACCAAGTCAAAGTTCTTTCTTTTCTCTAGTCATATTGGTGCACAAGAAGGATGGATCATGGCACATGTGTCTGAATTATAGGGAGCTCAATAAGATCATTATTAAAGATAAATTTCCCATTCTTGTGATTGATGAATTATTGGATGAATTAGACTGAGAAATTTATTTCACCAAGTTGGATCTTCATTCTGGATATTATCAAATTAGAATGAAGACTGAAGAAATTATAAAAATGACATTTCGACCTCATGAAGGTCATTCTGAATTTTTGGTCATGCCTTTTGGCCTTACCAATGAACCTTATACATTTCAAGGGTTGATGAATTCCATTTTCAAAACCTTCCTTAGTGTTGGGTATGTGTTATATTATTTTCACGACTAGTCATGTGTGGGGGGGCGATAACCCCCCATGTTGTGTCAGGTGTAGTAGGGGGTTCAGAAGGGGAGAGGTAACCCCCCCTATCGGGGTCTGGGGCAGTGCCTCGAGAAAAATTTTGTGGGCCTTATTTTCCAGTGGGCGGACCTGCCCATGGTTTTGTGCATGGATTTTCACATGGTTTTGGGGTACGATTGTTTTCGGCCCTTGGAATTTTGTAGATCCGGTCAAGGGAACTACGATTATGTTCTAATCCAAGATTAATGGATTGGGGTTTATGTATGCTTCGACATGTATATATATGTGTTGTAACACTAAAAGTAATATAATGAAAAATAAATTTGGTCCTCCCGATTTGGGATCTAGGGAAAATCTCTGTGTTTATCTGTTTTATGTTTATGCTCTCGCTATTGTTTATTTTATGTTTTAAGATTCGTTTGTAGATAATTTATGTACAGAGTTAAAACCTACATTTGGTATCAGAGTTGTTTCGGCTTCAAGGGGACGCCTTTGCTGCTGAGGGTTTTTTGCTCGGGCCTGTGGTAGACCCTATTCAGTGAGAGATCTTCAGGATTGATTCTTGCAGTGAAAGAAGATGGCGAGCAGTGGAAATATAGAGATTCAGAAATTTAATGGTCATATTTTTGAGTTGTGGAAGCTCAAGATGGAGGATCTGCTGGTGGATAAAGACTAGTGGGTCATGGTAGATATAGGTACTAAACCAATGGAAATGTCAGATGAAGACTGGAAGAAGTTGGATCTGAAGGCGAAGAGCACAATACGGTTGTGTGTTTCAGATTCGATATTGTTGAATACATCTGGGGAAGCTACGGAAAAGAATTTGTGTGACAAACTTGGGAGTTTGTACCAATCTAAGTCTCTGGTGAATAAATTGTTCCTGTGGAAAAATATGTATAACCTAAGGATGAAGGATGGAGACTTGGTGATAGAGAATATGAATGCCTTCAATACTGTGGTAAGTCAGTTGTCATTTTTTGATATTAAAATCTCGGATGAAGATAATTGCATCAGTTTTTTGTGTTCTCTACCAGAATCATGGGATATTCTGGTTATTGCAATAGGTAGCAATATAACTACCTTGATATTTGATGACATTGTCTCAGCCTTGTTGTCTCAGGAAATGAGACGGAGAAATATGGAGGGTCAGAATGGATATGCCTTATCTGTACGAGGAAGGTCCCAGAATAGAAACAAGAATAAGATTTCGAGTGGGAGATCTAAATCTAGAGGGAGATCTAAATCTCCTGGAAAGTTTGTAAAGGTGCGCTGGAAATGTGGAAAGGAAGGGCACTAAAAAAAGGACTGCAGATCTAAAGCTCCTGAGAAAGGAAAGGGCTCTGATGATGCTCCTTCTGCAGAGGTAAAAACCACCTCGGATGAAGGTGGGGATGTGTATTTGGCTTCTTCTTAAAATACACATGTATATCATGAGTGATGGTTTATTGACTTGGGTGCATCCTTTCACTTCACTCCCCATAGAGAGTGGTTCTACGAGTATAAAAAATATTATGGCGGTGATATCTTCCTAGGGGATGATAGGAAGTCCAAAATTGTCGGACATGGAAAAGTCAAGCTAAAGCTGCAAGGTGGAAGGACTAGAACACTTCGTGGTGTTCTGCACATTCCTGCATTAGCCAGAAACATTATTTCTATAAGCAAGATGGATGATGCATGTGTAAAAAAAGTGTTCGATAAAGATACCTGTAAGATGGTTCGGGGAGAACCAGTGTTAATGCGGGGAGTTCAGATTGGAACTCTATACAAGCTTTAGGGTAGCACTGTTATTGATGGGTGCAACAGTTTTGTGGTTCCTAAAAGTGGACCGGAAAGCATAGTAGTCTCTGGAGAAAAGACCATGCTATGGAATCAAAGGCTTGGACATATTGGATAGAAGGGCCTTCAGATACTGCATGGAAATGGTATGGTAGAAGGTATGTTAGGTTTGTGTTATATTCTTTCCACGACTATTCATGCACGCGGTTGGGGGGGGGGGGGGGGGTAATAGGGGGGCGGTAACCCCCCTTGTTAGGGTCTGAGGCAACGGCCCAAAAAAAAAAATTGGTCCTTACTTTTTGGTGGGCGGACCCGCCCATGGTTTTGTGCATGGGTTTGTGCATGATGGTTTTCGGCCCCTGGTATTTTGTAGCTCCGGTCAAGGGAACTACGGTTATATTATAATCGAGGGTTAATGGATTGGGGTTTATGTATGCTTCAGAATGTATATATATGTGTGTTGTAACACTAAAAGGAATATAATGAAAAATCAAGCCGGTCTTCCTGATTTGGGATCTAGGGGAAAATCTCTGTGTTTATCTGTTTTATGTTTTATAATCTCGCTATTTTTTATTTTATGTTTTAAAGATTCGTACGTAGATAATTTTTGTACAGAGTTAAAACCTACATTTGGTATCAGAGAAGTTTCAGCTTCAAGGGAATGCCTTTTCTGCTGAGGAGTTTTTTCCTCAGGCCTGAGGTAGACCCTGTTCAGTGGGAGATATGAGAGATCGATTCTCGTGGTGAAATATGATGGCGAGCGGTGGGAAGATAGAGATAGAGAAATTTAATGGTCAGAGTTTTGAGTTGTGGAAGCTCAAGATGGAGGATCTGCTGGTGGACAAGGACCAATGGATCGCGGTAGATCTGGGTACTAAACCAACGACAATGTCAGATGAAGACTGGAACAAACTGGATTGAAAAGAAAAGATCACAATATAGTTGTGTGTCTCATATTCAGTATTGTTGAATGTATATGGGGAAGTTACGGCGAAGACCTTGTGGGACAAACTTGGGACTTTGTACCAAACTAAGTCTCTGGTGAATAAATTGTTCTTGCGGAAAAATCTATATAACCTGAGGATGAAGGATGGAGACTCTGTCATAGAGCATCTGAATGCCTTCAATACTGTGGTAAGTCAGTTTTTATCTGTTTATATTAAAATATTAGATGAAGATAAGTGCATCAATTTTTTGTGTTCTCTACCAGACTCGTGGGACAGTCTGGTTATTGCAATAGGTAGCAATACAACTACCTTGAATTTTGATGATATTGTCTTAGCCTTGTTGTCAGAGGAAATGAAACAGAGAAATATGGAGGCCCAGAATGGAGATTCCTTATCTATATGAGGAAGGTCCTAAAACAGAAACAAGAACAAGGTTTTGAGTGGGAGATCTAAATCTAGAGGGAGATCTAAATATCTTGGAGAGTTTGTAAAGGTGTGCAGGAAATGTGGAAAGGAAGGGCACTACAAAAAGGACTACAGATCTTATGCTCTTGATAAAGGGAAGGGATCTGATGATGCTCCTTCTGCAGAGGCAAAAACCATCTTGGATGAAGGTGGAGATGTGTATTTGGCTTCTTCTTCAAATACACATGTAGATCATGAATCATGGTTGATTGAATCGAGTGCATCCTTTCACTTCACTCCTCATAGGGCGTGGTTCTGTGAGTATGAGAAATATGATGGCGGTGATGTCTTCTTAGGTGATGATAGGAAGGACAGAATCGTCGGACGTGGAAAAGTCAAGCTGAAGCTGCAAGGTGGAAGGATTAGAACACTTCCTGGTGTTCTACACATTCCTGCATTGCACAACAATCTGATTTCTGTAAGCAAGATGGATGATGTAGGTGTAAAAACAGTGTTTGAGAAAGATACCTGTAAGATGGTTTGGGGAGCACTGGTATTAATGCAGGGAGTTCACATTGGAACTCTATACAAGCTTCAGGGTAGCACTATTATTGATGGGTGCAACAGTTCTGTGGTTCCCAAAAGTGGAGCAGAAAGCCTAGCGATCTGTGGAGAAAAGACCATGCTATGGCATCAAAGGCTTGGACATATTGGAGAGAAGGACCTTTGGATATTGCATGGAAATGGTATGGTAGAAGGTATGTCTAATAGCTCTTTGAATTTTGATTTCTGTGAACATTGTGTATATGGGAAGCAGAATCGGGTGAGTTTTCCTTCTGGTGCTAAGATGGTGAACAAGATATTAGAGCTTGTGCACAGTGATGTGTTTGGACCTGTGTCGGTTACATCACTGGGTAAGTCTATGTACTATGTTTGATTCATAGATGACTTCTCAAGGAATACATGGATATATTTCTTAAGGAAGAATCTGAAGACTTTGACAGATTTAAAGAATTTAAGGCTCTGGTGGAATCCAGACAGAGAAAAAGATAAAGGTGCCGAGGATAGATAATGGTTGGGAGTTCTGCAAGAAGGAATTTGAAGAGTTCTATAAGAAGTGTGGTATAGCACAGCAGAAGACTACTCCATACACACCTCAGAAAAATAGAGTTGTAGAAAGAATGAACAGAACGCTGATGGAAAAAGCAAGAAGCATGCTTAGTGGTACCGAGTTAGGACAATAATTCTGGGTTGAGGCAGTGGAGACTGCATGTTACTTGGCTAACATATCACCTTCATCGACGTTGGAGGATAAGACCCCACATGAGGTATGGACTGGTAAGAAACCCTCTCTTTCACATTTGAGGGTATTTGGATGTGATGCATATGTACATGTTCCAAAGGAGAAAAGGAGAAAGTTGGATAATAAATCTAAACGGTGCATATTTATTGGGTATAAGGATGGTTTAAAGGGTTAAAACCTACATTTTTGTATCAAATTTGTCTGGTGAAAAATTTCCCAAGACACAAGAAGAAGAGGAGGATATGTCTTGTGTTCCATATGAAATTGCAGTGGGTAGCCTGATTTATGCAATGGTCTATACTAGATCAAACATTGCACATGCAGTGGAAGTATTGAGGAGGTTTATGTCAAACCTAGGGAAGGAGCATTGGACAGCAGTGAAGCGGGTTTTTAGATATTTGTGTGGCACTAGTGATTATGGTTTGTGCTACCAGGGGAGACCGGGATTGGAAAGGGTGTTGGACATTCGTGGTTTTGTTGATGCAGACTAGGCTGGATATCTGGACCAAAGAAGATCCATAAGTGGGTATGTGTTTAGCCTATTTGGAGGTGCAATCAGTTGGATGAGTAAAACATAGTCTGTAGTGGCTCTTTCAACTACAGAGGCAGAATACATGGCAGCCACTCATGCAAGCAAGGAAGCAGTTTGGTTGTAGAGATTGTGTTGAAGTATGGGGTTGGTACAGCAAGCTATAAGGATAGACTGTGATAGCCAAAGTGCCATTTTATTCGCTAACAACCCTTCTTATCATTCAAAGACAAAGCATATTGATGTTCAATATCACTTTGTGAGATATATGGTTGAAGCTAAAAGGGTATTGCTAGTAAAGGTGGACAGTTTGAAGATTGTTGTAGATGCATTGACAAAGTCTGTGAGCACTCAGAAGTTCTCTAGGTGTAGAGAAACAATGGGTGTTTCAAAGTTGGGCTAATGACTCAGCTCTCTTGTGGCCCCCTGCGGAAAGAAAACAACAAGTGGGAGAATGTTGGGTTTGTGTTATATTCTTTCCACGACTAGTCATGCACGGGGGGGTAATAGCCCCCCCCTTTATGTTGCGCTGGGCTGACCCACCCATGGTTTTGTGCATGGGTTTGCACATGGTTTTAGGGCATGATGGTTTTCGGCCCCTGGTATTTTGTAGATCCGGTCAAGGGAACTACGGTTATATTCTAATCCAGGGTTAATGGATCAAGGTTTATGTATTCTTTGGCATG
The DNA here is from genome assembly GCA_034641835.2 of Pinus albicaulis. Taxonomy (NCBI): domain Eukaryota; kingdom Viridiplantae; phylum Streptophyta; class Pinopsida; order Pinales; family Pinaceae; genus Pinus; species Pinus albicaulis. The sequence goes on along the minus strand of CM076578.1, from coordinate 737,434,367 downwards.
TATATATATGTGTTGTAACACTAAAAGGAATATAATGAAAAATCAAGCTGGTCTTCCCGATTTGGGATCCAGGGGAAAATCTCTGTGTTTATCTGTTTTATGTTTTATTTTCTCGCTATTGTTTATTTTCTATTTTCAAGATTCGTACGTAGATAATTTTTGTACAGGGTTAAAACCTACAAGGTATGTATAATTTCTCTCTGGATTTCGATTTCTGTGAACATTGTGTATATGGGAAGCAGAATCGGGTGAGTTTTCCTTCTGGTGCTAAGAGGGCGAAAAAGATATTAGAGCTTGTGCACAGTGATGTGTTTGGACTTGTGTCAGTTCCATCACTATGTAATTCTTTGTACTATGTTTCATTCATAGATGACTTCTTAATGAATACATGGATATATTTCTTGAGGAATAAATATAAAGTCTTTGACATATTTAAAGAATTTAAGGATCTGGTGGAAAACCAAATAGAGAAGAAGATAAAGGTGTTGAGGACAGATAATGGTGGGGAGTTTTGCAAGAAGGAATTTGAGGAGTTCTGTAAGAAGTGTGGTATAGCACGACATAATACTACTCCACACACACCTCAGAAAAATAGAGTTGCAGAAAGAATGAATAGAACGTTGATGGAAAAGGCAAGAAGCATGCTTAGTGGTACCAGGCTAGGACAAGAATTTTGGGATGAGGCAGTGGAGACTGTATGTTACTTTTTTAACAGATCACCTTCATTGGCGTTGGAGGATAATACCCCACATGAGGTATGGACTGGTAGGAAACCCTCTCTTTCACACCTGAGGGTATTTGGATGTGATGCATATGTACATGTTCCAAAGAAGAAAAGGACGAAGATGGATAATAAATATGAAAGGTGCATATTTATTTGGTATTAGGATGGTTTAAAGGGTTACAAGCTTTGGAACTCGGAAATAAGGAAGGTTGTGTACAGTCGAGATGTGGTGTTTAGAGAGGTGAAAGATGTTTTTAAACATGAATTCCTACCAAAGGAACCTAAGAATATAGAGTTTGAACTAAAGGAGGAAGAATTAGACTCTACAACAGAAGAAGACTCAGAAGAGGAAGAGCCACAAACTCTAGTTGTGAGAAGATCAGTTCGGGAAAGAAGACAACCAGAAAGGTATGGTCCATCTGCTTTCTATTCAAATTTTTCTTTAACTATAACTGATGATGATCCCAAAAATTTCAAGGAGGCAGTAGATTCAAAGGATGGAAAACTCTAGAAGGAGACCATGGTTGATGAAATGGCATCCTTGCACAAAAATGAGGCATGGGATCTGGTGGAGTTGTCGGCTGGAAGGAAGCCCATTAGGAGAAAATGGGTGTTTAAGAAAAATATGAATGTAGAAGGCAAGGTGGAGAAATACAAAGCTCGATTGGTAGAAAAAGGTTATTCCCAGGTGTCGAGAATTGATTTTGGTGATATTTTTTCTCCTGTTGCCAAAGTTACTTCTATTAGATTACTTTTATTCGTTGTTGTTGCATTTCATTTTGAGGTAGAACAAATGGATGTGAAGACAAAATTTCTTCATGGGGATCTAGAAGAGGAGATCTACATGAAACAACATGAACGCTTTATGGTGAAGGGGAAGAAAGAACTAGTATGCAGGCTAAAGAAGTCTTTGTATGGGTTAAAACAGTCACCAAGGATGTGGTATCAGAAATTTGATACCTATATACAGGGACTTGGCTTCACCAAAAGCAAGGAGGATCATTGTGTTTATTTTAAATTAATTGGTGACTGTGTTATTTATTTGGTCTTGTATGTGGATGATATGTTGTTGATTGGAAATGACAAAGAAATTATCCAAGATTTGAAGACCCAACTTTTCTCCAAATTCGACATGAAGGATCTTCGTGTTGCAAACTATATTTTGGGCATGTAAATTAAGAGAGATCAGGCAAAGAGGAATCTCTGGTTAAACCAGATAAAGTGTGTCAATACTATATTGAAGAGGTTCAATATGAAGGATAGTAAACATTTTCTAATTCCTATAGGTACAAGGTTGTTTACTAAACAATGTCCCAAGACACAAGAAGAAGAGGAGGATATGTCTCGTGTTCCATATGCAAGTGTAGTGGGTAGCCTGATGTATGCAATGGTCTGTACTATACCAGACATTGTACATGCAGTGGGAGTATTGAGCAGTTTTATGTTAAACCCAAGGAAGGAGCATTGGACAGCAGTGAAACAGGCTTTCAGATATTTGCATGGCACTAGTGATTATGGCTTGTGCTACCAGGGAATACCAGGATTGGAAAGAGTGTTGTAAATTCATGGTTTTGTTGATGTTGATTGGGCTGGAGATCTGGACCAAAGAAGATCTACAAGTGGGTATGTGTTTAGCCTATTTGGAGGTGCAGTCAGTTGGATGAGTAAAAGACAGTCTGTAGTAGCTCTTTCAACTATAGAGGTTGAATACATAGCAGCCACTCATGCAAGTAAGGAAGAAATTTGGTTGTAGAGATTTTGTTCAAGTATGGGGTTGGTGTAGCAAGCTATAAGGATAGGTTGTGATAGCCAAAGTGCAATTTTCCAGGCTAAGAACCCTGCTAACATTCAAAGACAAAGCACATTGATGTTCAATATCACTTTTTGAGAGATATGGTCGAGGCTAAAAGGGTGTTGCTGGTAAAGGTGGAAACCTTGAAGAATGTTGCAAAAGCATTGACAAAGTTTGTAAGCACTCAGAAGTTCTCTTGGTGTAGAGAAACAATGGGCATTGCAGAACTGGGATAATGACTAAGCTCTCATGTGGCCCCTTGCGAAAAGAAAAAAACAAGTGGGAGAATGTTGGGTATGTGTTATATTCTTTCCACAACTAGTCACGCACGGGGGGGTTGCGCCGAGCGCAGCAAGAGGGTCACAGGGGGGGCGGTAGCTCCCCCTCTCAGGGTCCAAGGCAGCACCCCGGGAAAAAAAATTTGGGCCTTATTTTCTAGTGGGCAGACCCGCCCATGGTTTTGTGCATGGGTTTGCACATGGTTTTGGGGTACGATGGTTTTCGGCCCCTTGTATTTTGTAGATCCGGTTAAGGGAACTCCGATTATGTTCTAATCCAAGGTTAATGGATTGGGGTTTATGTATGCTTCGGCATGTATATATATGTGTTGTAACACTAAAAGGAATATAATGAAAAATCAAGCTGGTCATCCCAATTTGGGATCCAGGGGAAAATCTTTGAGTTTATCTGTTTTATGTTTTATGTTCTCGCTATTGTTTATTTTCTGTTTTAAGATTCGTTTGTAGATAATTTTTGTATAGGGTTAAAACCTACACTTAGAAAATTTGTGTTAGCATTTTTTGATAATATACTAATCTACAACAGGCCTTGGAAGGATCATGTTCAACATGTTGATAGGGTGCTCAAACTATTGGAGGAGAAACAATTATATGAAAAAACCTCCAACTGTTTCTTTTGAGTACAAGAGGTGGAATATATGGATCATATTGCATCTCAAGAGGGTGTTAAGGTAGAACCTAACAAAATTAAAGACATTAAGGAATGGAAATTCCCCACAAACATAAATCAATTGCGAGGATTTCTCGGGTTAACAGGATATTATCGCAATTTTGTTAAGAATTATGGGAAAATATCACCACCTCTAACAACATTATTGAAGAAAGATGCATTTTCATGGACTCTTGAAGCAATTAAGGCCTTTCAACGTCTTAAAGAGGCAATGTGCCAAGAAACGGTCTTAGCTATGCCAGACTTCACAAAAACCTTTATTGTAGAATGTGATGCCTCAGGAAATTTAATTGGTGTTGCTTTAATGCAAGAAGAAACACCCATTTATTTTCAAATTCATCCAATCAAAGGAGAGTATTTACAGAAAGCTATTTATGAGAAGGAAATGTTGGCAATACTACATGCACTAAAGAAATGGTGACCTTACCTAATGTGAAGACACTTAAAGGTAAAAATTGATCATGATGGTCTTAAATACTTTTTGGAACACATAATATCTTTAGAAGAGCAGCAAAAATGGGTCACAAAGATGTTGGGTTATGACTTTGAAATCATATACAAAGAAGGGCAGCTAAATTTTGTTGCAGATGCACTCTCAAGAAAGGATGAGGGTTTGGAAGCATTGCTTTGTGCCATTTCTATTGTCCAACCAGATTGGATAATTGAAGCAAGGAAAGAATGGAATAATGACAAAGAAGTATGGACACTCATTCAAAATTTGCAGCAAGATCCCAATACATCTGATACATTTAGTTGGAAAAATAATTCCTTATGGTACAAAGATCGCTTATATCTTTGTAAGAATTCACAACTAAAAAATATATATTATTTTGGAATTGCACACCTCTCCCTCAGGAGGACACTTAGGACTTTTTAAAACTTACCACAGGATGAAGAAAGAATTTTTTTTTGGGATGGCCTTAAACATGATATCCAAAATTTTGTGGTGGAATGTTTGGTTTACCATCAAAATAAAGTTGAGACAATTAAGACCTTGGGTCTGCTACAACCTGTATCCATTCCAAATCAATTTTGGGAGGAGGTTTCAATGGATTTTATCACATTTTTCCCTAAGTCCGAAGGAAAGAGTGTCATCATGGTGGTAGTTGATAGGCTTACCAAGTATGCATACTTTTGTGTATTATCTCATCCATTTATAATGAGTAGATTTTCTACTGCATTTATGGAAACAATTCAAAAGCTACAAGGAAACCCAAATATTATTGTAAGTGATAGAGATCTCTTTTTCACTAGAAATTTTTGGATGAAATTATTTTCTTGTTTGGATAATCATCTATTTCATACCTCATCTTATCATCCTCAATCCGGTGGGGAAACTGAGATAGTGAACAAATGTTTGGAAGGATATCTTCATTGCTTTGTATCTAATAAACAAACACAATGGGTCAATTAGTTACCTTTGGTTGAATGGTGGTATAACACTTTCTTCCACGCCACAACAAAAATGACCCCATTTATGGCACTTTATGGATATCATCTGTTTTCCATCACATCATCTTTAAGAGAAAATTCTATGGTTCAAGCAGTGGAACAATTTTGGCTATTTTTAGGGTGAAACAATTTTATTATAAAATTTGGGTGAATAATTTAAAAAAAAAAATGGAAATTGGTGATATTGTTTTTGGAAAAATCATGTAAATTAGCCCACCTGTGAATATTAGCCCCTACAATTTTCCTTGATCACCATTAAAAAATTTTAATAGTTCTCCTTGAGGTAGGTTCTAGGAATGCCTGAACTCATATCCATGCCTTTGTGCTCCTCCAAAAATTCATCACAATTCTGCAACTTAAATTTCATTACCTTGAAGCATGCCTCTCCTGACCTTGGGATTTTAGTAGCCTGTGCAATTGTGTCAAGAGACACAACAAAGTTGAACATACCAACTTTCAACCCTGTACCAATGAAATTTAGAAAAAAATCTTTCAAAACCTGAGCATGGTATCCTTGTAGCTTTTGGAAGTATCGAAGGAAGCCTACATCATCAAATTCCAGTGAGAAGCGAGGGTCTTCCTCAAGCAAACTCATATCCATAGGATCATATCTAACAATGGTTACACCTTTATTTGATTTCTTTTGTGATGTAATATCTTCAAAAACTTGTTGATCATCTCATTCCTTGACACCTGCAAAAAACTTTGAGACAGGAAACAAATTCTTTGATACAAGAAAAGCTAATCTTATGACAACTTCCAATGATAACCTAGACCTCTAGATTGCTGGAAAAACATTTGAAGTAGCTTACAAGGATGAGGGTAAAGTGTTTAAATTTCAAATCAATATTGAATGAAAAGGTGGGATAAATTGGTGGACAAAAGACATGACGAAAGGGAAATGATTACCAAGCATGTGTATAAAATATGTTGACACATAATGAAATGAAGCAATGACAGGCTAACATTCTCTGACAACTAACTGATTTGACCTCTATGAAAAAACGCATCCTTTTTCCCACTGTTAGTAGATAAGACAAGTTTCATGGCATATGCAATTTTTGGGAGGTTGAATTCGCTACGAAAGTGTCAAGGACTTCCATAGAAAACCCTGACTGTTATGCATTGATTCCGTTGTGGATTTTGGTGGAAGTGCCAAGTGTATAGAAATGACCATATTTTCTCATTCATGATATTTTTTCAGATTTTCCTTTTACATGACTCATATCACATGAAAAATGACCTTCAAAACCCCTCACATATGTGAAATTTTATTTTTTAATTACAAATTTAAAACATCCTATTCAACCCTAACTTAACATAATTGAATCATGACTCAAAACAAACCTAATGGTTATCTTGGATAACAGTGGCTCCAATGGGGATGTTGTGCCCCTGTGGTGCATCAAAGAACTAGTAGAATATGTACCTTATACATTGGGTTGATCCCAACCTCTTGTCATATTCTTTAGCCTACATTTGTCCCTTGACATGCTCTTGAAGAAAAACATCATACAAAACAAAACTCACAACTACACTCTTCAAACTAAATGCTGAAAGAGATGCTTGCCCAACAATCTTATTTATTTACCAATAACCCTACTCTACCCCCCAACTCAAAGTCGCCTCCCACTCTTCGTCCCTTTCCTTTCTTCTTTTCGGTTCTTTTGGTAACCAAGCCATTCATTATAGCTAAAAACCAAATTTCAATTCAAGCAATATGAAATTTCCAGTACATCCAGTCAAAGGGCTAATCCAACACTTGGGCTTCTTGATTGTGCTTGAAAAACATCATAATTTAATCATCTATTGGAAACTTAGAATGAAAATGGAATCCTCGCTCCATAAGAAACACAAAATTTGTCTTGATTGATGACTGCAATAGACTTACCATTGGATCTTGGAAATTGTTATCACTTAGAAAAAGTGAAACATCATTTAACATCGTCTTAGACTTCACTTGTCAAAGGTATGGTCATAGAGTTCATTTGTCACAAGTTGGTAAAGGAAAATTTTAAATTTTTCATATTAACCTATCCTAAGGTCCAAACCCACCCCCATTCAAGTCATATCATGTCCCATCAATCATCATTTGCTGACATCTTTCATTTCCCAAGCTTTTGAATTTAAAAATGTCACTTTAGCCAGTTTTTCCTGTTTTCGTAGCAATTTACACTGTAAAAAGGTAGTTTTAACTACGAAACTATTAATAGTTTCATAGCAAAATTGTTAGGAAATGAACTAACCACGCTACAAAAAATGGTGTTTCTGTCTGTCTTTTCAAATCCGGTGCAAGGTGTCAGTCCATGATTAGAACTGTTAGGGTGGATGTCATTTGAATCAGTTAGGGTCATTTCCAAGGTACGAAGGTCATGTATGAGGTCATTATTATTTTTTTTAGCTTACATGAGTCATGATCAAGCCATGAGTTGTCATTGAAACTTTAAAACATTACCCAATTGATTATTTTTTCATTCTTCGCTTCATTTTTGTATGCTCTTGAGTTCTAGAGATCTATTTCACCAAGCCAAGCTGGTTGCTGGCATTTTCAAAAGTTTCAGGTGCCACTAATCAAGCGAGGAAGAGAAGGTATAAAATCACTATGGCTACAAAGAGGAATACCAACAAAGGTGGCCATTGTCTTAGATATGAGCCATCAGACATGAATTTGTTAAATGAAGACCCAACTGCATTAGAATTTTTTAGAAGAACGGGGTGTTTGTAGTTCTGCCAAAAATTGTAAGGGTTCCATGTGTAGGTTTCTAAGGAGTTTTCTATTAGTTTCAATGGGAAAACTTCAAAGGTGTAATGTTCTTTTTTCAGGAAATTGCTACAACAAGGAGAATATCTCAAGATATTCTAAAGTTGGAGCTCCAGCAATAAGCAAGCACAATGATGGTATAACAGCAACACTCAACTCATAAAAACATGAGAGAAATCCATAGCTTTCTTATTAAATAATAGCAACAACAATAAAATACAAGATCTTGACGAAAATGATACTCAAGATGAGCAATTCTCAGCCTCAAAGAACAAGTACATAGATCATGATGAAAACACTGCTATACAAGTGAACTCAAGCTATGACAGCGCATTTTTATGGAGAAAATGCATTCTACATATGTCAAATACATAAATAGATCAATGTATGGCCCAATACAACATTAGAAGAGATGATCTCAACTCCCGAAGACTACCTCCTATTAATCCTGGAAGGATTGACTCTAAAATACAAAATCTGCAAAATGCCGGAGTTGTTGGGTAGCTGCAGCAACTAAAAAATAGAACTAGATGGAGAAGCTATAGATGATGCCCCGAACTTAATATGTCTCCCCCAATGGATCTTTAGAATGAAAGGTTGATCCCTTCACCAAAGATCTCACCCTCTAATATTCTGCAAGAGCCCCACTGCAAATGTTCCTCTCAAAATAACGCAGTCGTTGGATGGAACTACGCTGTAGGGCTATGGAATGAATTTCCCTTGATGCCAAAGTCTGAAATAAGCTCTGGGACTCCAAACTAATATCCCAAAGGAAATATGGACTCATCCTCTGAAAATAACTAATGAAGGTGGTGTAGTGAACCCTCACTGCAACACCCAGCAACACAACATTAATTTGTTGCAGAAATAATGCTATCTTGGTGGAGGATGCTTGGCCTTAAGCCTGGATGTGAGGAAAATGAAGAAAAATCCCTCAAGAGACCCCTCAAGAAGGAGAAGGAATCCTAAATAGGAATTCCTCTGGCAATTCTTGCTAAGTAGCCAAGAATGCTCTAATTGTCTAACTAGACAATGAGATGAATAATACAAGCATGAATAATAATGGTTGCCTTGTCCTCCTTTTAAACAAGTGAAAGCCCCTCTCCATGGGTCCCACTCCTATTAGGTTTTTCTCCACCAAATAACCCTTTCCTCATTCACACTGCGCTGGCTTCCTAAGTAAGCCACTCCTCCTATGGCAGCACTGTTGACTTGGTCAAACTTAACCAAGCCTCCTTGCAAATAACCTTGTTCACATACGAGGGTGTGCAAACCAGCCCCAAAGATGATCCCCTTTCATATTATGAGGGATTTTATTGAGAAAATTATTATTTATGGGCCTCCTTACTCACTTATTCTCCTCCTAAGTGAAATAAGCAAAAAATTTAATGTTCCAAATTATTGTCGGAAAATTTTGGAACATTATATTCCTCCCCTCCCAAATGTTGCTTGTCCCCAAGAAACTGCAAGGAAATAACTGGAATGCCTCCTCTCAATGAATGGAGTCTATGAAGTTTTTGAGGAACATATTCCTCATGTGGATCCTCCATCCCCCAAGAAATCATCCATGAAAAATGAGTTACCTACAAACTAGGAAACTTCTGGAAACTGTCTTCCACCTCTAGCTCTGGCAAGGTAGGTGGGATGAAGATATGATCATGGTAGACAATGTAACCTACCCCACATTGTCCTTATCTCCACTCATGATAAGTGTAGAGAAAGTGTTGATCCTGGGCTGCAAAATACTTGCCCTCAAGTGGCAAGATGAAAACTAGATCTCCAAGGATCTCTCCTCCAATGCTACAAATCATGTTGGCCCAAGTATCTCCATATATGATGAGTTGGAAGTCATCAACATATGGCATCTCCTCCAACATATGGCTCACCTCATAAAGTGACAAATGTGTTGTTAAGGTAACCATATCATTTCCTATGTCCCCATTAGAACATGTAGTGCAAAAGGTGTGACAAATTCTCCCTTCACGGACATATTCACCCAATGTGTCTCTCCTCCAATCATGCTCCCAAGGAAAGCTCTAGCAATATCAATCAAGGTAACCTTAAGGAGAATCATTATGGCTTCCATGTGAAGTAAATGAGAAGGAAAATGGTCCCTCAAATGTAGCCAACGCAGTTTGACTCTCCACTTCCATAGAAAATAAAATGATGGGTGGCCTCCCCACCATCTACTTGCTGCCCCATTCTCCTGGAGAAAGTGAATGATGTATTGTGCAATGTATGTATGTTCTCCATGAAAAATTTCCTCCCCATATCCTCTTAGGGAGTGAACATGCACAATGGCCTCATGTAGACCATCAAATCTAGAAGGAAGAATATCCTTCCTTTCAGCAATTCCCTGTACATGTATGGTTAAGAGATACATATATATAGAAAAATCATCATGCAAATCAACAATACTCTCACCATATGTTTTTCTCATATCAATGGAGTGGCTCATAGATGAGTCTTCCCTTATCCTCAAATGGAAAAGAGTTGACTATGCTAACTCCTCCATCTCTTCATGATCTATGGAATGCCTCCTCAAGTTCTTCAAGTGGTGCATCCCACAAGAAGTACAAAAATCTAATGTGGCATTCATGGTTGCCCCATGGTTCCTCCTGGAATGTATACCATGTATAGTAAGGAGAATCATGCTCCCAATGGGCATCCTCAATCTCAGGCCCACTCTCCAATAAAAGCTCCCCATGAACATGAACATATCAACAATACATGGAAGCATAGTACAAGAATAACAAGTTTCCAAATGACAACCAGAAAGTGGATCAAGGTCCCACACAAAGAACTTGCATAGTGCATGCCCTACCTACATCAAATAAAACAAAAATAAGTGCTTCTCTAGCCACTTGTTTGCTGCCACAATCATCCTACAAGATGTGAACATGAAAGTAAAAAAGGGTGTCAATGGTACACACCGAAAATCATGTGGCTCTCCCCACAAACGACCAATGAGATAGCCAATCTCAATGCTACAATTGGCTTCAAGTACATCATAATACAAAATGAAATAAGGAACAATCCTCCTTGGTACAATATGCTGCCCATAAAAAAATAGGAAGTACAAAACATAAAGTGAAATTGCACATCCTCCATTATGTACTCGAAAACTTGAGCTGAAATGGCTCAACTGAAGAAGCTCCCTTACTCTCAATGAGTATGAAGGTGGATGTGACATCCTCACCATCATCATCCAGGCTCTGCATCTCTCCATATGCTGATGTATGTCCTATTGAATGCCCTCCCAAATGAGCTCCTCTGCCAAGGTAAGATATGCATCAAAATGCATGGAAAAGAAGTCCTCATATGCCGCATGCAGCAACTTCTCCTTGAGACTAGAATATCTAGTCAAGAAGACTCTGACATGTGTATAGATGACCATATCATCCATCATATACTCATCATATCTATCTGGGTCATCTAGGATCATGCATGCTCCAATATTCTTGGAGTACTCTACTAAGAGCTAAGATCTCCAATAAGGATCAATCCCCCCAAGAGACAGCGTTGGTGATCTGGCATGTGTAGCTCTCCTTCTGTTGTTGTTTGCTACTTTGACATCCCTCAAGCCAAAGTTCTCCTCCAAGATATTCACCTCTCCAAAATCCAAGAGCGGTGAATTCGAAGACAAAATGTGTCTCATCAATGATAGATCAGGTGGCCTCCCTAATGGAATGCCTCTATGCAGTGAGACATCTATATGTCAAGAGTGGACTGCACATATGGTTGGGAATCTTTCCCTTTCTCTCACAGTGCCATAAATTATGCCTCCTCTTTGCTCTAGCTCTCTGAAATAGAGAAGGGTGTGGACTCCTCATCATATGATGCTACTCTCCCTTCCTCCCTCCTTCTAGCTGTAGTGCTGCACAATCATGCTTCTCATTGATTGTGCTAGGATATCCATGAATAAGATCCTAGGGACCTCCTTGAAAATATTCAAGAATCCCTCTAGTCAGAGCAAGAGCTCCTCCTTCCTCTACATGAGGTGCTATATCAACTCTATAAATGACAGCGTTGTTGCCCTCATCCTCCTCAATATGAGTGGGAAACCCTCAAATGATTAGATCATATTTTGAAAAAGAGATCTCTTTGCCTCTTTGGGCCAAAAATGAATATCTTGCCTCCAAATAAGCATCATGCAAGATATCAACCTCCTTCATAGCTTTCTGCAGTGATTCTGAGTCTATGGTTTTCTTCAATACATGCAAGGGTTTTGTTTGTTTGATTGTGTTTTCTTCCTCCACATGTGTTTCATAATTTCTTCTACCAAATCTCCTCATCAAAGTTCTAATGAACATTGCATAGGAAGAGTTATTTGCATTTTTCAAAGTAAAAGATTCAAATAACCACCATGCATAGACCTTACCTCCCAAGTGCAGTGCTGCTACTCTGATGGCTTCATCTTTGGTAATCTGATGCTGCTGCAAAAAGGTGTCTAGCTCTTCTATCCAAGCCCTGGCTAAACAAGTAGGGGATCCATCAAAGATAGATAGAATAAATCTATCCTCATCTTGTTTCTTGCTCCTCCTCACCATGATCTTGCAAAACTCTGAAAAAGTAACATGATCTCTAAACCTCTGGGTTTGAGATTCATACTCATACAAGAAACCTTTAAGAGTTCCTTTCTTCGACATTTATTCTTCTTCTTCTTCTCTCATGGCAATTCAGGCAACGTGAATACACTGTATATCATAGGGTGTAGCTTCATGCTCACATCCCCTCCAAGAAAATCTAGAGTTTGACTTAATTCCAAACCCTCTTAGAGATTATGTGCAAATCTCCTTCCTTATCTTCTCAAATTCTTCATGAATGCTCAGTAAGGATCTTGGAATAAGCTTTGTAAGCTTTCCTTCCCTCTTTTCTCCATATGATGGAGTCTTCATTTTCTCTCTCTTTGATAGCACTGAAAATTTCCCATCTTAGGAATATCGAAATTCGATTCTAGAGATTGACTACAGGGGCATTTACTGGATATGTCACCTTTGAAAAAAGGATGAGATCCAGAGGCTACCTGGTTATCTGTAGAATTCGTCTATAGAGCTCGAAATATTCCCCCTTCAAGGATTCTGTACTTAAGCTTGAAGCTGCAGGCTTAGCCAAAGATCATGCTCTGATACCACTGTAATTTTCCTTTTTCAGGAAATTTATACAACAAGGAGAATATCTCAAGATATTCTAAAGTTGGAGCTCAAGAAATAAGCAAGCATAATGATGGTGCAGCAGCAACACTCAACTCATAAAAAAATCAGAGAAATCCATAGCTTTCTTATTAAATAATAGCAACAACAATAAAATACAAGATCTGGAGAAAAATTACACTCAAGATGAGCAATGCCCAGCCTCAAAGAAAAAGTACATAGATCATGATGAAAACACTGCTATACAAGTGAACTCAAGCTATGACAGTGAAATTTTATGGAGAAACTGCATGCTAAATATTTAAAATACATAAATAGATAAATCTATGGCCCAATACAACATCGGGAGAGATGATCTCAACTCCCGAAGACTACCTCCTATCAATCCTGGAAGGATTGACTCTAAAATACAAAATCTGCAAAATGCTGGAGTTGTTGGGTAGCTGCAGCAACTCAAAAATAGAACTGGATCGAGAAGCTATAGATGATGCCTGAAACTGAATATGTCTCCCCCAATGGATCTTTAGAATGAAAGGCTGATCCCTTCACCAAATATCTCACCCTCTAATATTCTGTAAGAGCCCCACTGCAAATGCTCCTCTCAAAATAACGCAGTCACTAGATGGAACTATGTTGTAGGGCTATGGAATGAGTTGGCCTTGATGCCAAAGTATGCAATAAGCTCCAGGATGCCTCCAAACTGATACCCCAAAGGAAATATGGACGACTCCTCTAAAAATAGCTAATGAATGTGGTGTAGTGAACCCTCACTGCAACACCCAACAACACAACATTAATGTGCTGCAGAAATAATTTTTTCTTGATGGAGGATGCTTGGCCTCAAGCTTGGATGTGAGGAAAATGAAGAAAAATCCCTCAAGAGACGCCTCAAGAAGGAGAAGGAATCCTAAATAGGAATTCCTCCGGCAATTCTTGCTAAGCAACCGAGAATGCTCTAATTGTCTGACTAGACAATGAGATGAATAATACAAGCATGAATAACATTGGTTTCCTTGTCCTCCTTTTAAACAAGTGAAAGCCCCTCTCCATGGGTCCCACTCCTATTAGGGTTTCCTCCACCAAATAACCCTTTCCTCATTCACACTTGACTGGCTTCCTAAGTAAGCCACTCCTCCTATGGCAACGTTGTTGACTTGGTCAAACTTAACCAAGCCTCCTTGCAAATAACCTTGTTCACATATGAGGGTGTGCAAACCAGCCCCAAAGATGATCCCCTTTCAAATTATGAGGGATTTTATTGAGAATAATATTATGTATGGGCCTCCTTACCCACTTATTCTCCTCCTAAGTGAAATCAGAAAAAAATAATGTTCCAAATTATTGTCAGAAAATTTTGGAACATTACAAAAGGTGGGAATGTTAAAAATTACAGTAACACCAGAGACTATTGCAGCAGCAACAAGAATATCTATAGGAGGAGAGAAATGGTTCAAAGGTATCAAGTTCACCATGCAAGCTTGTAAAGAATTTATCAAGCCATAGCATAGTGAGATTTATCTCACAAATGACATCCCAAGGAGCTACATGTAAGATAACTTCTCAAAGATGCTGCTAATTATTCAGAAGCACTTCACATGTGAAGTGAGGTGCCACATGGTTTATTCCTACCACCTTAGGCTTCTGCTACATTTCGTTGGTAATAGATCTCTTGATTTACCTTTTTAATTATACATAAGCTTGGCTAAAATGTTAGACAAAGTTCAAGTTAAACCTGAAGGAAATGAAGCTTCTCTTTTTCATCATGGTTTGATCAAGTTGCTGGTATTAGAGGAGTTAAAGTGATTAGGCAAAGACTAGTCATCTTTTCTATTCATTAGTGGTGTTGAAGTAGATGGTATCACTCCTAAAATAACTCCCAAGCCTAGATACATCCCATCACCTTCAGTGGAAGAGCAAATTGAGCCAGTGATCATGGAGATAGAGCCATTACAGAAGTCTGACACACCCAAAGTTACATCTGCAGAATAAAAGGCAAGAGTGAGCAAACATGGTAGCAAGAGAGTTACAAGAAGCAAACAATGACTAAGGGTAACTTAGAGGACATTTTTCATGCTATTTATATTGAAGAAACTCCCATAGTCCAAGCTGAAGACATATTAGGGAGGAAGGAATCTCAAGAAAGCCAAAACAACTAAGAAGTTAGATTTTAAAGGTGAAGATGTGGGATTCATGTTTCAAGCTAGGAAACCAATGACAAGACATGCCAAAACGGTCTTGGAAAGTAGTAAAGAAGCTCAGAAGGTCACTAAAACTATTCAGCCATTACCAAGCATCATAGACCTATCCTCACCTGCAAAAGAAGAATTAGTCATTAATCAAAGGAAAGGAAAAGATAAAATCATTGAAAAAACAAAGATTGAAGTCCTTAAGGAGCAGTTGAAGTTGGAAAATGATGAAATACCAGTCTTGAAGAAAGAAGCAAGGAAGCACAAGGTTCAGAAGGTACAGTTTGAGAAAATTAAAGAAATTTGGGAAGAGTAGGTCATAAGTGTGTCAAATACCTTGGACAACACACATCAATTGATCAAATGGACTCAACAATTGAGAGGAGAGGTGAAACATATCGGAAAAATGAACCTGCATTTGCAATCTAAGAATAAGACACTAAAGGACCAAGTCAAATACCTTCAAGAACAACTGGAATTGATTCATGAAGAGCTAGAGAAGAAAGGTTTGAAAATGACTGTGGTTGAAGAGCCCATAGCTCAACTGATAATTAATGAAGAGGAAACACCACAGGAGCCTTAAGCTGAGATTGAATGTGTTTTAGAAGGTTCATGGCATGTTGAAGATCAAGTTTTTACAACTTGAGGTCACTTTTTGGAGACAATTTTGAAATATGGAAATTCTGCACTTTTTCACAGTTTGGTAGCATTTCTTAGGCTTAAAGCCAGGAAAATGCTACGAAAAAACCTATAGCATCGTTTCTAACTATAAATTTATTTTTTGTAGTTTTCAAGGAGGAATAATGATGGTGGTGATGTGTCATGACTAGGTTGACACCATGGAACAACAAAAGAGCAGAGTTTTTGGGTGTATAAGCTTCTTTTTCAACGCTACCAAAGCTCGCTACAAAACTATCATGTTTTCGTAGCGAGCTACTTTTGAAGGTTTTGGATCATATTAATGGTAGTTTGGACAATTGGACTCCTCCAACATGTCAAGTGACCTTAACATCAAAAATTTATGACTCGAAAAAAGTGACGTGGAGACAAGTCATCAGCCAAAGCTCTCATTGAAGATAAGGGTTATGCATCCTTGAAAAATAGGGTTTTTTTCCACCTGTCTAGAAGGGTTTTTAATATGAAAAGTGGTGATGAGATGTCATAGCTTTTTTGAGTATGTAACATTTATTTTTCAATTTCCATGTAACTGTTTCAAAGATAAGGTAGAGTGATGTAATAAATAAGAGTTTGAGTCCTATTAGGAAATGTCTTTTTAAAGGTGTAGCTATCAGTTTATTATTAGAAGTCATGTTTTTTCAATTATATGATGTGTCATAGGAGAATTAAATGAATCTAGCCATCAAGAAGAGCATCTTGGTTGTAAGAATGTCTATTAAAAGGCAAAGCCTCGAAGTAGTGAGGGGTTGGAGATTTTTTGCACCAAACTGCTGCTTTATGTATTTTGACTTATATCAATATTACAAAGGACTTTCTTCTTCACAAACCTAAGATTCTCATGGGGTTTTGAAAGCCTTATTGGTCTACATCTTATGTTTTACCACTTGCAGTAGATTTTATTTCTATTACTCAGAATTCATAACTCTATGCTATGAATTTATTTAGTAATGAAATGACTATGTTTTCTTGTGTTTTATGAGTGAATTTCCTTTTTTAAATACCCCTATCTACCTCAGCTTCCATGTCAAGAAACCTTGCCACTGAAAATACTATTTTTTGACTCCATAAGCCCAATGGTAGCAAGCCTACATTATTTCAACCTACAATCATAAAAAATAAGATACAAATTCTATAGAGTTAGCAATCTATCACTATCATTATGAAATATCATAAAACACCTTGAGAGAGCCCTCTCAGAATGAAGAGGCTAAGCTTCAGTCAAAAGATGGTTTGAAACAATTACATAGAGTTTTTTGATCAGCATACAATCAAGTAAAATTTTGTGATAACATTTTGGTGTGTCTGCCAGGAGCCTGAAGATATACTTTTCCCGAAATTCTGAAGCTGAACACTAGAAGGTAGCAGGAGCTTAGAATTTTTTTAAGGCTACAACTACCTTGGTGACTCCATTCAAAATTTTCATGTTCAAAAGTGGCTTCAAAAAGGAGATATACGAGGAGTAATCCTGACCTATATCCACATACAATTGTGGATAATCCAAACACAATTTATGGAGGCATTCAAGGCATTTCTGCAAAATCAGGTACTCCATTACACATGAAAGCCTTGTCCTCTAAATTTCTAAGAAGTCCTGAACATAAAAATTTTGATGATAAAATTCAGGAAGTCTTGTTTAGGTCTGAAAATGAAAATTAATTGACTTAAATTATCTTAGACCTACATAGAAGAGGTATTTTTACCTCAGCCTTAGTGACCCAAAAGGTTAAAGAAGAGTTTTTGGAAGCAATCACATCAGAGTTATTGTTAGAAAGGGAATCTTTGGATAGGTTGAAGGACTAGACCCATTTGAAATAATGCTAAGAAGTAAATATGGTTTCCCTTTACCTGACTAGAGTTCAATTGTGACTAGACAACAAAGTCCAACCAACCCCCCTCCTAATAGTTTCTCTTCCTCTACTACTATTTTCCCTAGAACTACCATAGTTCTAGTCATCATGGCAGGAAATGTGCCACCTCCACTTGCTGTTGCACCTTCTAGGTATTCCCCTCTTGTTCTCCCAGCTGTCCTTAATGCCCTTCCTAGCAAATACTCTGCTAGAATCAAAACTTAGGGAAGTGATGAAGAGATTACAGCTGAAGAACATGTAGAACAGTTTAATGACTTCATAGACATGGAGGAGGTTGACCATGAGGATGTCAAGATGAGATTATTTTCTTAGATATTTACTGGTGAGGTCAGAAAATGGTTCAAAGCCCTTGCTCCAGGAATCCTGCATAATTGGAATGAATTTGAAGATAGCTTCTTGAGAAAGTGGGGAAATATAAACAACCCTATACAAGCCATCACTGAGTACAATAGCTTGAAAATAGATGTTGATGAAATTGTTAAAAATTTCTCGAAGAGATCTAATAAAATTTATGACTCCATCCCTGCCCATATTAAGCCTCCTCTAGGAGCATCTCAACTTAGATATGCTGAGGCCTTTGATTATAAATTTTCTATCCTGCTAAGAGAAAGAGAATCCCCTTCACTAGCTGAAATGAAAAATGATTTTGTGAAGGTGGAGGTTAATATGATAGCACCTAAAAAGTCCAAGATGGGAAAGACAAAATTGAAAGAAGAAGATAAGCCTTCCACCTTAGATGACAAATTTGACTCCATGATGAAGACAATGGAAAAAAGGATGGATAGGCTTGCCCTTGGGAATGCCTTTGCCGCTCTTGAACAACATGAACCTCAGTTTAGAAATCCTTGGTTCAGAAGACCTCAAAACCAGCAGAGACCAAGGGAAAACATAAATCAGCCTAACCCTCAAGTAAGACCTCATTTTCAACAAAATTTAGTTGATGAAGAAGATCAGCCTGAACTACCAGAAGACTCTATTCATTGCTTGGATGAAAACATGTCAAGGATGTTTTTGACTAAGGAAGAACATGATGAGTCCTATCATGATCTTAACAAGGGTGAGGAACCATCTGATTACCTTAAAGGATATCAACATGCAATCTTTGAGATGCATAAACAATACAACCTCATAAACAAAAATGTTCCAATTACTACAAATAAAGCATAGCCCAAGAAATATGCCCCTAAAGGTGTTGATGTTAGAAAAGATCCACCACCTCCTCCTCCTATCAAAGAGAATAAAAAATCTGCTTTTGTTTTTCAGTTTGGAGAATGAGATCTCCAAGATCAAAATCCCAGTTCCTTTTGGAGAAATTCTTAAGGTGAATGAGTACAAAAGTAAAATTGTAAAAATGATGAATTCCCAACCAGGAGCTACTAACATCCTTAATGTTCAAGAAGACCATCCAACCATATACTTGGGAACAATATTAGAGGATGAGCAGAATGAAAAGGTGCCTCCTTTTTATGTCAGCCTTAGTATTCATGACATGACATTACACAATGCCATGTTAGATTTGGGGGCCTCTCATAACCTCATGCCTAAAGTAATCATGGAAAGGATGGGATTGGAAATTACTATGCCATATAAGGATTTGTTTTCTTTTGATTCAAAAAAAAAGCTTAGTGCATTGGTTTAATAAAATATGTTGTTGTTGGTCTTACACAAGTCCCTGCCAAGATAGTGGTAATGGACATTGTGGTAGTAGACATTCCACCTAAGTTTGGCATGCTGCTATCTAGATCATGGGAAAAAAATATCAAAGGCGCCATGCAAATGGACCTAACTTATACCATCATTCCTATTTTTGGTGAGCAAAGAAGACTATATAAAGAAACAAGGATGGCTTATATGATAAGTAGTAAGGACAAACCTCAGAATTTACCAATCTATGTTGTTGATACTGAATTAGGATCTGCTATACTTTTCAATGAACTGACTAATGAAGCAGAAGATGAAAAGAAAGAAGAAATTCAGGAAGTAGAAAATCAATAAGACAGTGAATAAAAGGCAGAAGGTTGGTGGTTGTTACACTTTGATGGATCAGCAGGAAGAGAAGGGGCTAGAGTAGGAACTTGGATCACAACTCCAGATGATGAAAGTAAGTTATTTTCTTTCAAACTAAACTTTGATTGCACAAATAAAATGGCTGAGTATGAATCTTTGTTTTTGGGTTTAAAATTTTTGAAAAGAATGGGTGCCCAAAAGATTTATGTTTGTGGAGATTCTGAATTAGTTACAAGTTGAGGGTGTATATCAAACCAAGGATGTGAGAATGAGGGAACACAAAAATTTTATCATGGAGATGTTAGATAATTTTCAAGAATATTCATTTATTGTGAAGACTTGGGACCAAAACTCAGTAGCTAACTACCTAGATGTTTTTGCAAGTCTGTTTATTATTCCTGCACATTCCACTGAAAGATATGAGGTTGAAGCTCATCATAGGCTTGTTATCCCTAACAAAATAATTCATTGGCAAGATTTTGAGGATGAATATCAAGTCAAAAACTTTATAGAATTGAAAGAGGAGTTTGAAAGCACACAAATAGACCAACAAAACATGATTGCTGAAAAAAACGGGAATTCTGAAGTGTTACAACTGAATAATAATTCTATACCCAAAGTTCTCATACCACTTGAAAATCTTTTTGACCAGAATGATGTGTTCAAATATCCTAAGGATACAAGATGATGATGAAGAGGTAGAGAGTTGTAACCTTGGTATAGTAGCAATGCCAAAAATTATAAAGCTTTCAAAGTTTCTTTCAGTTGACATGAAACAAAAATATATTGAGATGATCAAAGGGTTCATAGATGTTTTTGCATGGAGTTATGTTGATTTAAAGAAAGATGATCCTACTATTATTCATCATGCCATTCCTATTAAAGAAAATGAAAAGCCTTTCAAACAGAAGTTAAGGAGGATTAATCCACTTCTCATGCCTCTGATTGAGAAGGAAATTAAGAAGCTCTTTGATGCCAAAATTATTATCCCAATAATATTCTCAAAGTGGCTTGCAAACTTGGTTCCAGTCAGGAAAAAGAGTGGAGAAATCAAAATCTACATTGACTTCAGAAACTTGAACAAAGGCTCTCTAAAGGACAGATACCCTCTCACAAAGATGGGCCAAATGTTGCAGAACATTGTTGGTACCCAAAGGATGTCTATTCTAGATGGTTTTTCAGGGTACAATCATATACTTGTACATCCAGAAGATCAGGAGAAAACTGCCTTTACCACACCATGGGGCACATTCGTGTATGCTAAGATTCCCTTTGGTATAATGAATGAAGGAGTGACCTTTCAAGGATCAATGGACATTGCCTTTGCTAAGGAGAAGGATAAGTTGGTGGTTGTCTATCTGGATGCCATAACAATTTTCTCAAGGAGAGAAGAATATCATTTGAAGCATCTAGAAAAGATTCTGCTGAAGTGTAGAAGGTTTGGAATTTCTCCCAATCCCACTAAAATCATTTTTTCTCTGACTTCAGGGAAGTTACTTGGGCATACTATTTCTAAGTATGGGATAAATATTGATCCAAGCAGGGTCAATGCCATTCAAAAGGTGGATCTTCCTAGAAGCAAGAAGGAAATTCAGTCTTTCCTTGAAAGGGTAAATTTTGTGAGAAGGTTTAATCCTAAATTTACTAAGATTTTCAAAGACATAACTAAGATGTTGAAGAAAGGAGCTGACATCAAATGGACAGTAGAGGCAAAGAATTCATCTGATGAGACCAAGAAGGTACTCACTCAAGCACTAGTGTTAATCAACCTAGATTTTTCAAAGGAATTTTTGGTTTTTACATTTGCATCAGAAAATACAATTTCTATAGTTTTGATGCAGAAAGGACAACAAAGTACTGAGCAGCCCATTTCATTTTTTAGCAGGACCTTAGCTAGTTCAGAACTAAATTACAACATCCTAGAGAAACATGCCTATGCTTTGGTCAAAGCCATCAAATATTTTAGAATTTACATTATGCATTCTCATGTTATAGCATTTTTTCCTAATGTTGTTGTGAAGGACATCTTGACTCAAGCTGATCCAGATGGTAAGCGAGGGAAGTTGATTTCTAGCTTGCCAGAATATGATATAGAAATCAAACCTACAAAATTGGTGAAGGTTCAGGGGCTAGCAAAGTTGATGACACAGCCCAATTTTCATTGTCTTGATATGAATTTAATTGCAAAAATTTATATTAGATGAAGATGAAGAGTTGATTCCCATTGAAGAAAATTACATCCTATCTGACTGGTACAAAGACATTATTTTTGTCTTACATCATCATAGGGCTCTTGTTGAATTGAAAATTTCTAAATCAAGTTTTGTGAAGCTAAAATCTCTGAGGTACTGCATCATTGATAAAAATATGTATTGGAAAGATATTGGTGGTATCCTTTTGAATTTTTTTCTGGAAGAGGAAGCATAAAAAGTGATTAAGGAGTTTCACAAAGGAGATTGTGGAGGTCATCATTATTGGAAGGCCACAACAAATAAGATTCTCATAGCACTCTACTACTCACCTACTATGTTTAAATATGTCTACAAAAATATTGCTACATGCCATGAATGCCAGATTTTTGATTGGTGAGATTCATCCATCATCTTCAGGTCAACATCGCTGGATCCTGATAGCAACTGATTATTTCACGAACTAGATTGAAACAATCCCAACTAGGCAAGAAAATGATTCAGTTATCATTTCATTTTTGGAAAATAGTATATTGTCTAGGTTTAGCTGCCCTGTGAAGATCATCACTGAAAATGCACAGCCATTCAAATCCAAGAGGCTGATTAGTTTCCATCATCAATATCGCATTACACTTGGGAATTATACTACATATTATCCACAAGGTAATGGTCTTGCAGCATAATTTAGCTTCAAATTCCATGACTTCTTATTTTCATGCAGCAAAAAAAGGTTAATTGGAACTTCACCTTATCAGTTGGTGTATGGGGCCGAAGCCATCTTTCCTACATCCTTGGGAGTGCTTGTCATGAAGTTTCTAAAAGGATTAGAGGAGGAGCCAAATGCAATTCAAAGGAGAATAAATTAGTTGATAGCCTTGCAAGAAAAAAAGGAGGAAGTCTATAACAACAATCGACAATCTCAAAACAGAATTAAGAAGACATTTGCTAGGAAGGTCAAAGAGGAAAAATTTCAGATTCAAGATGTGGTTTTGAAGTGGGAGACCAAGATTGAAGAAAAGGGTCAACATGGTAATTTTGAGAATATCTAGAAAGTTCCATTCATATTGGTTGCATTTCATGGAAATAACACTCACATATTGCAGGAGATGGATGGACAACCTTGTGTTGGAGGGTCTGTCAATGGCAGGTTTTTGAAGCACTATTCCTCTTAATTTATATCGATCTTTCATTCCATTGTACATATTCCATTTTTTTATGTTTTTATGCTAATAAAAACAAGTTGATCATAAATCTTGAGCCCGAGGTGAAGGCCGTTAAATTTTGAAGGAAATATTGACAAATCTCAGAGTTTCTATTTCCAAGAAGATGGATAGGACTAGAACTACAGGTTCTTTGGTGTACCACAGGGGCACACCATCCCAAGTGGAGCCACTGTTATCACTCAAAAAAAGGGAAAAATCATTTTACATGGTATTAGACTTCATTTTTCAAAGGTATGGTCATAGAGTTCATTTGTCACAAGTTGGTAAAGGAAAAAAAAAAAAAAATCATATTAACCTATCCTAAGGTCCAAACCCACCCCCATTCAAGTAATATCATGTCCCATCAGTCATCATTTCTTGAAATATTTCATTTCCCAAGATTTTGAATTTAGAAAGGTCAATTTAGCCAGTTTTTCCTGTTTTCGTAGCGATTTACACTATAAAAAGGCAGTTTTCGCTATGAAACTGCCTAATAGTTTCGTAGCAAAACTGCTAGGAAATGAACTAACCACGCTACAAAAAAGGGTATTTTTGTCTATATTTTCAAACTAGTTCAAGATGTCAGTCCATGATTAGAACTATTATTGTGGATGTCGTTCGAATCAATTAGGGTCATTTCCAAGGTACGAAGGTCATGGATGATTTCATTATTACTTTTTTTAGCTTGCATGAGTCACGATTAAGCCATGAGCTATCATCAAAATTTTAAAACAATACCCAATTGAGTATTTTTTCATTCTCCACTTCATTTTTGTATGCTCTTGAGTTCTGGAGATCTTTCTCACTAAGCCAAGATGGTTGTTGGCATTTTCAAAAGTTGTAGGTGTCACTAATCAAGTGAGGCAGAGAAGGTACAAAATCACTATGGCTACAAAGAGGAAGACCAAAAAAGGTGGCCATTGCCTCAGATTTGAGCCATCGGACATGAATTTGTTAAATGAAGACCCAACTCCATTAGAAATTTTCAGAAGAACAGGGTGTTTGCAATTCTACCAAATATTGCAAGGGTGCCATGTGCAGGTTTCTAAGGAGTGTGCTATCAGTTTCAATGGGACAAATTCAAAGGTGGGAATGTTAAACATAAACATTACAGTAACACCAGAGACTATTGCAGCAACAACAGGAATCCCTAAAGGAGGAGAGCAATGGTTCAAAGGTATCAAGTTCACCATGTAGGACTGTAAAGAATTTATCAAGCTAGAGCATAGTGAAATTGATCTCACAAATGCCATCCCAAGGAGCTACATGAAAGATAACTTCTCAAAGACGTTGCTAATTACTTAAAATGTGAAGGGAGGTACCATATGGTTTATTCCTACCACCTTAGGCTTTTGCTACATTTCGTGGGTAAGAGGTCTCTTTATTTACTTTTTTACTTATACAGAAGCTTAGCTAAAATGTTAGACAAAGTTTAAGTTAAACATGAAGGGAATGAAACTTCTCTTTTTCATCATGGTTTGATCAAGTTGCTGGTATTAGAGGAGTTAAAGAGATTAGGCAAAGACTAGTCATATTTTCTGTTCATCAATGGTTTTGAAGTATATGCTATCCCTCCTAAAATAACTACCAAACCTAGAGATATCCCATCACCTTTAGTGGCAGAGCAGGTTGAGCTAGTGACCATCGAGACAGAGCCATTGCAGAAGGCTGACACACCCAAATTTACACTTGCAAACCAAAAGCCAACAGTGAGAAAACATGGAAGAAAGAAGGTTACAAGAAGCCAAATACTGGCTAAGGGTAACTTAGAGGACATTTTGCATGCTATTGATATTGAATAAACTCCCATAGTCCAAGCTGAAGACATAGATGAGGGAGGAAGGAAGCTCAATAAATCCAAAACAGCTAAAAAGTTAGAGTTTGCAGGTGAAGATGTAGGATTCATGTTTCAAGCTAGGAAACCAATGACAAGACATGCCAAAAAGGTCTTGGAAAGTAGTAAAGAAGCTCAGAAGGTCACTAAAATTGTTCAACCATTACCAAGCATCATAGACCTATCCTCACCTGCAAAAGAAGAATTATTCATTAAACAAAGGAAAGGTAAAGAGAAAATCATTGAAAAAATAGAGATTGAAGTCCTTAAGGAGTAGTTGAAGCTGGAAAATGATGAAATATTAGTCTTGAAGAAAGAGGAAATGAAGCACAAGGTTCAGAAGGTACAGTTTGAGAAAATGAAAGAAATTTGGGAAGAGCAGGCCATAAGTGTGTCAAAGACCTTGGACAACACACAAAAATTGACCAAATGGACTTAGCCATTGAGAGGATAGGTGAAAAATATCAGAAAAATGAACTTTCATTTGTAATCTAAGAATATGACATTGAAATACCAAGTCAAATACCTTCAAGAACAACTGGAATTGATTCATGAAGCATTGAAGAATAAAGGTTTGAAAATGACTGTGGTTGAGGAGCCCATAGCTTAACTGATCATTAATGAAGAGGAAACACAACAGGGGCCTTAAACTGAGATTGAATGTGTTTTAAAAGGTTCATGGCATGCTGAAGATCAAGTTTTTACAACTGGAGGTCACTTTTTGGAGACAGTTTTGAAATCTAGAAATTCTGCACTTTTTCATAGTTTCGTAGTGTTTCCTAGGCCCAAAGCCATGAAAACACTATGAAAAAACATGCAACAGCCTTTTTGCCTCTAAATTCATCTTTTGTATTTTTCAAGGAGGAAGAATGATGGTGGTGATGTGTCATGACTAGGTTGACACCATGAAACAACAAAACAATAGATTTTTTGGTTGCAGAAGCTTATTTTTCAACACTACCAAAGCTCGCTATAAAACTGTCCTATTTTTGTAGCGAGCTAATTTTGAAGATTTTGGAGCATCTTAATGGTATTTTTGGACAGCTGGAATCCTCCAACATGTCAAGGGACCTTAACATCAAATAGTTATGACTCGAAGGAAATGTTGTGGAGACAGGTCATCAGAAAAAGCTTTCGTTGAAGATAAGGGTTATGCATCCCTGAAAAATAGGGTTTTGTTCCACATGTCTAGGAGGGTTTTAAAATGAAAAGTGGTGATGAGTTATGTCATATATTTTTCAAGTATGTAGTATTAATTTTGCAATTTTCATGTAATGGTTTCAAAGATAAGGTGGAGTGATGTAATAAATAGGATTTTGAGTCCTATTAGGAAATGTCTTTTTAAAGTTGTAGCTGTCAGTTTCTTCTTAGAATTCATGATTTTTTAGTTGTATGATGTGTCATAGGAGAATTCTGGATCTAGTCATCAGATGGATCATCCTGGTTGTAAGAATGTCTATCAAAAGGCAAAGCATCGAAGTAGTGAAGGGTTGGAGATTTTTTGCACCAAACTGCCGCTTTATGTATTTTGACTTATATTAGTAATACATAGGACTTTCTTCTTGAAAGACCTGAGATTCTCATGGGGTTTTTAATGTCTTATTGATGTACATCTTATGTTTTACCACTTGCAATAGATTTCATTTCTATTACTCGGAATTCATAACTCTATTCTATGAATCCCTTTAGTAATGAAATGATTGTTTTTCCTTTGTTTTATGAGTGAATTGACTTTATTAAAGACCCATATCTGCCTCAGCTTCCATGTCAAGAAACCTTGCCACTGAAAATACGGATTGTTGTATCCATAAGCCCAATGGTAGCAAGCCTAAATTATTTCAACCTGGAATCATAAAAAACAAGATACAAATTATATAGAGTTAGCCATCTATCATAATCATTATAAAATATCATAAAGCCCCTTGAGAGATCCCTCTCTAGCTGAAGAGGCTAATATTAAGTCAAAATCTGGTTTGAAACATTTACATAGAGTTTTCTGATCAATAGCCATTCGAGTACAATTTTGTGATAACAGAAACCATGAAAAATCACTTTTTCTTGATGAGTAAAACCATGACAGCTGAATTCATTCATAGTTAATGGATTCTTTTTCCCTATGTCTTCAATTCCAAGAACATCATCAAATAAAAAGGCAACAATAAATGTGTCTTCCCTTTCATGTAAATAAACAAAACCATACATGCATTTTTTGTAATATTCCTACTTAGCCCTTACTAAGAGGAATATTCATTTTTGTCTTAATTTATGTTGCATGAATAAATAAATAAAGGAGGACATGTAAAACTCCTGAAAAGGCTAAATAAATCAATGCAAATAAGAACAAAGATAAATCAGGGTCATGTAAATAATCACTTGTAGGTGTGAAAGAGGTTTGAGCTAAAGACTGGGTCAACCTTAACAAAATCTACAGTGCTGTCTAGGTTCAATACATCTCCAAAAGGGATAGCATAGTTCTAGAAGGAGGCCTCTCATGTGAAAAGGGGCAACTCATAAAAGTGGTTTAGGTTTTGCAAAGGCTCTTCATCTTATAAAAGGAGAGGGAGGGAAGCAAGAGAAGGTTTTTGATTGATCATATACATGAGTATTTTGTCTGCTTAGACAAATACTATTATTTGTTGTTTAGTGGAGAATTGTTCTTGGAATTCCTATGCAGGGATTTCACCTCTTCCTTTGAGGATTATTGGAGGAGTGTTTTGCTGAATTGATCCACTATTAGGCTTGAGGCCAAGCTCTACTTACATTGGAAGCATTGATCCATTAAGGGTTTTGTTGTCTCTATAAGCTGTAGCAAGTGGGAGTCTAGATCTACAGAGATCTAGTGTATTTTGGGAGCCTCTTCTCATTGAGTGTGTCTTTTAACCTCCTAGAAGAGTGTCTCTTCTCTTTGTACTTCAGATCTGAAATTTTGCAGTGGTTTTCTATGTCATTTGAGCTATATCATTTCTCATCTTGATGGACTGCGTTATTTTGGTGTGAGGCTCTTCATGGTGTTTTGCTCATAGTTTAGATCAGAGATCTCTAGTGTTGGGCTTGCCTTCCACTTGGTGATCCATGAATTAGCTTGCCGATCCATGTTCTATTTAGATCTGATCCATTGTAATGAAATTTTATATTTAGAAATTTACTGCAACAATTTCTAGATCTGAAACTTGTTTCTCAGATCTACTCTTATTTATGCATGATTTTGCCAAAATTCCAAGGGGATCTTGAAGACAAAACTATATAGTTTCCATATCTGAAATAGATCTAATTTTTTATCCACAGATCTTCTATATATCTAAGTTGTAACTTCTATCTGTTGAAGCTCCTTAAAAATAACGATGTTGATCCATTTTCTACAAATGCACATGTGTTCTAGCTCTCTTTCTGAAGATTTCTTTCTATATTGTCTCATTCGTTCTATTGTATATTGAAAGAGTTTCATTATAATGATTATTTGTTGCTGTATTAATAAAATATGAACCTCCTTTCTGATCTCCTCTGAATATCTGATAAAACTGCACAATTCCTGAAGCAGTGTTTGCATTTGGCTGCAACCTTCCTCTTTGGGTGATTTATATCTAGTCTAGTTTGTGGGAGATCTGTTTAGTGTATCTAAACTGATTTTTTTTAGAAAAAATTCCATACATGAGACCCATATAGCATAAATAAGAGGAACCAAGTCCTGATCTTCGTTTCTGTTGCACATTTTTTCTTATACAATGTTTCTATTAAGCACATTGTTGATATTCCTGAAAAGGGATATTACAGTGGTATCAGAGCTCCTTTCTTGGCACAACCTGTGCTTGCCTTGGAGCACTAGTGATGCTACATTCAGAAGAATATGATCCTCTTACTGAGAGGGATAATAGGTACCAGAATAGAAGTCATAGAAATTATAACTACACTACCGATGATCCTGACAAGGGGAAAACCCCTGAAGCTGTGAATGATAAGGAGAAAGAGGAGTTTGCAAAAACTCTTTTGGAGACCATGCAAGATATTTACAAGGAGATCAAAGAGATGAGTGTGGAAAGAATGAGGGAATCTCCTGGGAGATTTTAGTTAGGAGAGAGCTCAGATATGTCTCATCATGGGACTAGTCAACCAGTGAATCTTCCACCAACCCCACAAGCTTCACAATGCTCCACTATTCCTACCTTCTTGGTTGTGGAGAATGAAGGACCACATGAGCAAGCTTATCTTGAAGAATACTTTGTGGAGTATGACTCTCAGAGTCAAAGAGTCAAGGATAACTTGAGTTTCCAAGACTTTTGTCACATCAAGGACAAAAGAAGACCAGGGCAGCAGTATAAATATGGTGGTTTATTTCATGGTAGACACCACACCATGGGAAGATTCTTTTTTCCCAAGTTTGATGGATCATCCTCCAGTTCTGCCAAGGCATGGGTAGAAAAGCTGGATATATATTTATAGTTGAAAAAAGTCCCTAAAGTTGAGGCCATCAAGATTGCAACGCTGCACTTTGAAGGTGAAGCACACAATTTGTGGTTCCATGGATTGTCTACATTGGGACACATCAATGTGACTACCTATGCTAAGTTCACTAGAAGACTGGTGGAGAGGTTTTTTAGGAAGGATCCTGAAGCACCCTTCATAAGCCTTGCAAAATTGAAGCAGTCAAGAGATGCAGAGACTTACATCTCTGAGTTTTTAAGATTATTAGTCATGGTCCCTAATCTATCTATAGCAAGGAGAGTCTACATGTTCATTGATGGCCTGGAGGAACCCTTGAATGGATTGGTTAAATCTACCAAGCCCATCACTTTGCAAGATGCCATCGAGAGAGCTAGATATCTCCAAGATGCCTTGCCAAAAGCAAAGGAAACTTTCCAAAGAAAGGCCCCTCATTTTTCTAAGGGAAAAGAAGGAAAAGCTAATCCTCCCAAGGAGAGCTCTTTGAAGAAACCTTTTGATATTGATCTTAGGAGGGAATTGAGGAAGAAGAATATGTGCTTCACTTGCCAAGAGTCATGGGTACCAGAACATAGGTGTGCTCCTGGAAGAGCACACGACATAGAAGTATTCTCTGATTTTGAGGAGGAATATGATGACGAGGAACTTAGGAAGGGTCACAACGCTGATGATCATGAGGAAGAAAAAACACCCACCAGAGATGGGAAGGGAGCCTTGGCTCCAACCAGTGGGACTCTTGCCTCTTTGAGAGGAGTTCCTAAGTACTTGACCCTAAGAGCACAAGGTTCAGTTATGAATCAGAGAGTATCTGTACTGATTGACAGTGGGGAAACCCACAACTTTATTGATGCTCACCTTGTGTAAAATAGAGGAATCCCCACTGATACTTTTGAGGGATTTTCTGTCTTGGTTCCAGGAGATAGGACCATGCAGTGCATGCAATATGTTCCATCACTCTCTGTCACTATGGGATCCTACACCCTGGTGGATCACTTCTTTGTATTTGACATACCAGACACCAACATTATCTTGGGTGTCCAATGGTTGATCACCTTGGGGAAGGTTACCACTGATTGGAAATCTTTGCAAATGGAGTGGGTGGAATTGAAGAGTGGGAAAGTACAAATGATTCAAGGCATGCACACTTATCCTTTACCTAATGTTTCCACACAAACAACAAAGATGGATTTGTGTTGTGGAAGAAGGGATCTCACAGTCCCTTCTCTCATGTTCATGAGGATGTTGCAAGGGACATTCTTATCCTATGGAAAGCCACCTGGAATTCCATTAGAATCAGATCTTGTGGGGGAAGCCTCATAAAGTGTTGATCCAAATCTAGATCTGGGAAGGATTAGAGCAATAGAATACCAAGCTGCAGCGCTGTGGGAGGATAAGAATGGGAGGATCAAAATTCCAACAAACCACTTTGGCATGTGTAATGTCAAAAAGAAAATTAGCAACAAGACAAACACTCCCATAAGTGTATCAGCAGTGCTGTCATTGTTGAGCAGTGTGGATCCTTATTGGAGATCTCAACTCCTTGTGGAGTACTCCAATGATCTTCACACCGGGATGATACTAGATGGCATGAAGCAAGGGGAAGGCTATTTGGTCCATGAAGGGGTCATCTATCATCTTGGTAGAATATTCTTGTCTAAAGCCTCCAAGCTTAAACAAGAAATACTGCAAAGGGAACATAAAGAGTTCCTTTCTATCTATATGCAGTCAGAAAATATCTATACCCTAATCATGAGGAGTTTTGATTGGGAGGGCATGAAGGAGGAACTACATCAGCACTTATATTGAAAGAGCTTCATTATAATTCTACTGTATATTGAAAGAGCTTCATTATAATTCTGATTTGCTGCTGTATTACTGAAATATGAACCTCCTTGCTGATCTCATCTGAATATCTGATAAAACTGTGCAATTTATGAATCAGTGTTTGCATTTGGCTGCAACCTTCCTCTTTGGGTGCTTTCTAGCTAGTCTAGTTTATGGGAGATTTGTTTAGTGTATATAAAGTTATTTTTTTTATATTAAATTCCATACATGAGACCCATGCAACATAAATAAGAGGAACCAAGTCCTGATCTGTGTTTTTGTTGCACATTTTTTCTTATACAACGTTTCTATTGAGCACATTGTTGATATTCCTGAAAAAGGAGCATGTTTTTACAACAAAAACATAATACATGAAGGAAATTGGAGCATAATACTATGAATTCCAAGTAATCATGATACTATGAAGCTGATGATAATATGAGAAATGGAAAAACACAAACACATAAACTCAAAATAAATCCCAAGTCTGAAAGACAATTGCTGCAATTGTGTATTATCTTGATAGAGAAAATTTACATAGTATCTTCTTCATAACAATCATCAACCAACCCTTTCAAACATAAAATTACCTCATTTATAGAGTGAGGTGTCATACAATGGCTTACCACGTAGGCTAGACTTCGATACATGACCTAGAGACCTAATTCAACTAGGATTACATCACTTTCAGGAATAGTAGGGATACTTTCTATTTTAGTATAGTTGGTAATAAAAAAGGACTCTATGACCATTAATTATTAAAAAAAAAATTCAAACAACCCATGTTTTTCATCCCTATCGAATCAAACTGCCATGTTGAGGTGGTCGACTAATACACTAGATTTAAGGTCTTCATAAAACTGATTTAATGGTGAGTTTTCCATTTCTGTGAGGTGGCATCTTGATGATTTGTTTAACCATGTCAGCCATTGCTGAGCTACCCCCTTAAAAATATCTCCCAATGATATCCCTTATCCCATTAGATGACTCAACCACCTTTTTTCCTGCGTTGAGTGTGTAATATTCCTAAATTAGCATGCAACTAATTGGGATATTAAAATCTAATTTTTCTTTCTTGTTTGATGAATAAGTGGGTAGGGAGAAACATAAATCTCTTTATTAGGAATAAAACCACTTCTCATATGAAAGTGGATCATCTTTTCAACTTAATAAATCACTGTAAGGTGTGAACAAGGGCTAGAGCATGTGGACTACGTCAACTTTGACCAAATCAACAACGTTGTCATGGAGGAGTGGCATTCAATGAGGGACAACACAGTTTTAGATGGAGACACATTGGATGGAAGTAGTGTCATTAATGGATGGGGATTAGGGTTTGGAAGCTCATTTATTATAAAAGGAAGAGGATGGAAGCCAAATTCATTATGTTTGGGTATTTGATATTTCTGAATATATGGTCTACTTAAACATAGATCTTTCTCTTGATGTTTATCTGAGATAGAGTGTTGTTTAGCACAGGGTGTTCCTGATCGGGAATCCCACCTCTTCCATTGAGAAGCTCTTGGAGGAATCTTGTACAAAATTTTCCACTATCAGGCTTAAGGCCAAGCTTCATCTTGTATTTACAGCACAGATTCTGTTGAGGGTTTGGTTGTTTTGCAGGTTGCAGCAAGTGGAGACTAGATCTCTAGATCTAGGCCATTTCATTGCTCATTTTCAGTGGAGGAGGGTTCCTTTCCATTGGGAGGACAATATTGAGCGCCATTGAGCATATTTTTATATCTTGGCATCAAGCCAACTGGTTATTCATCCCTACAGTGCAGTTTTCTTCCAAATTTGCGTTATTTTTGTAGGAGTTGCAGGGTGGATTAGCACACCATTTGGAGAGCTGATTTTCTAGTGAAGGGGATCTGCCTTTCACTTAGAGGATATATTGGAGGAGGCTATTATATTTATCATATCAGATCAGCCACACTTTCCAGATCTATATTTTGCAGTAGATCTACAGCCTTAGGGCCTAGATCTACAACCTGTATATGGTGTTTTGCTGAAAACCCTTAAGGGGTTCTTCAAAGGAGGTTGTATAGTGATCAGATCTGACTTAGATCTATATTTTGAGGCACATATAAGCCCTATGTCTGATGTATAATCATTTTATATATCAGAGCTAATAAAAAAACATTGTAAGGGTCTTCTTGCTTTTATATATAGTTGTCGCACCTCTTATTGAGGGATTTTTCCATTGGAGGCTTGTACTTTATTTTTATGTATCTTATGGCCCATTTCTTATGCATATTTTGATGTTGTTATAACATATGAAAGGTCTCCATATTAGCCTCTTGATTTTATATGATTATTTACACAGTTTTTCCAGCGTTTTGCACTATATTCCTGCTTTTCTAGTTTGGGAATATTATAGTGGTATCAGAGCATAATCTTGGCTCAACCTGTGCATTCAGCCAATATGTCACCATAAGGAGAATCTTCTCACAGGGAGAGAAGATGTAAAAAAGAAACAAAGACAATACTCTAGTATTTGGCGGAAGGGAGGAAGTGGAGCTCTCAAAGCTTCTTTTTCAAACTATGCAGAGCATCAAAGAAGATATCAAGAAGTTAATAAGGGAGATCTATAGGGAATCTTCAGGGGGGTTTGAATATGAAACAAACCCTATATTTTTGCATGATGGGTGTGAGATTAAACCACACAATCTGCTCCATAGTGCAGTTTTATGCCCATATTCACAGCAAGAGAAGGAGGAGGAGAAACACCAAAGGAGGAGACTCTTAGTGACTATCTCCAAGAATATGAATCTCAGTCTAGAAGATTCAAGAAGCATCTAGGCTTCCAAGGGTTTTGTCAAATCAAAGAAGATATAAGACCCAGTAACTACAATAGAAGAAGAGGGTGCACACAACACACTTTGGGTAGGTTCTTTCTACCTACTTTTGATGGGTCACCCAAGAGCACAGCCAAGGCTTGGGTAAAGAAGCTAGACACATATTTCCAATTGCATCAAGTTTAAGAAGAGGAATCCATTTGAGTAGAAGCGCTTCATCTTAAAGGTAAGGCTTATGCCTGGTGGTTATTTTAATCTTACTCATTGAATAATGCAAATATATCTACATATGAAAAGTTCATTAGGAGGTTAGTGAAAAGATTTTATTTGAAACAATCTCAAATTTCCTTGGGAGAACAAACCAAGCCCAAGAAATCAAAACATTTGCATGAGTTGGAGGGATCCATGAAACAAATTCCATTTCATAACATTTTTGAGGGGGTTGAAGATCTGCAACATATGTTTCCAAGGGCAAAGGCTCCACTTCAACAATAACTTTCTTCTCAAGAAGAAGACATGAGGATTCCTCTTTCAAAAGGAGATCAAGTCAAAGGATCTCTTAATGATGAGGTATTCTCCATTGATGAGGAGAAGGAAGAGGAAGAGCTGGAAAGATCCTCTAGCACTGTGACAGCAGGAGGATATCTACTTCTATTTAGAGATGGAGATGAAGCAATTGCTTCAACTAGAGGAGCTCTTGCATCTTTGCAAGAAGTTCCAAAGGATCTTACATATGAATATCATGAGCAACATGTGTCTATGTTGATAGGCAATGAGAAAAAAAATGGTGGAGGTGTGTTCCAACATTGAATGCAATCTTGGGGACCAACACTATGATAGATCATTCCTTTGTGATCAAGACCTTTCACACCAATGATATGTTGGGTGCACATAGATTGAATAAAATTGAAAAAGACACCTTAGATTGTGAGATATTGCAGAAGGTAGGAGGAAATGAGAAGGAGGGCCAACACCAAATGATGGCGAAAATATACACCCATCCTTTTCAGGAGATTTATGTACAGAAGGAGGATGATTTTCGCAGTGATAGCAAGGACAAATCAGTCCACTCACATTTACAGCCTGCTCTAGGCCTTGATGTTTCATTCCATGGAGGAATTCCACCAGGGAGACCCCCTGATTGGAAGAGGATCAAAGAGTTCTCTCAACATGTCTCACCACTCATAGATCCAAGAGGAGTGGGAATAGTAGGAGGTCATTGTACAGCATTGAGAGTCTTGGGTAGACTCAAGGAGGAGGGGACATTATCCCAACATTGTCATTAACCACTCCCATTTAAGATTCTGCGATGTGGGAGGAGAAACATGGGAAGGATATCATCCTTCCAATATGTACCTTTGGCATGGGAAATGTCAAAGAAGAGGAAAACCATATGACAGATGTTCTTTGTGATAGAATATCAATGCTGTCACTATGGAGGATAGACCCATATTAGAAATCCTAGCTATTAGTGGAATACTCCAAGGATCTCTTTTCATGCAAAGTGCTTGATGACTAGCTATCTGATGGGAAATATGCATTAGTAGATGGGCTCATCTATTTTTAGAGTAGAGACTTCTTGACGAGAGCCTCTAAGCTCATGGAGAAACTACTAGAT
The DNA here is from genome assembly GCA_034641835.2 of Pinus albicaulis. Classification (NCBI taxonomy): domain Eukaryota; kingdom Viridiplantae; phylum Streptophyta; class Pinopsida; order Pinales; family Pinaceae; genus Pinus; species Pinus albicaulis. The sequence continues at coordinate 737,398,875 of CM076578.1, read as the reverse complement.
GTAGCATATAAACAATTTCTCTCCAAACCCATTGGTTTTATAAGAGCATACCGTACTATCCTAGAAGGATTCATTTGGGAAGGCTTCAAAGAGGAGATGCACCATCATATGAGATGCATGGATTATTTGGAGGATGAGGAGAGACATGACACTTTGGTAGAGTTATAAAAGCCACTTCCTTTCTCATTGGGAGTGAGAGGAGGCCCATATATGAGCCACCTTACTAGCTTGAACCAAGTACATGGTAAATATTTTATTTCTATACATCATGATTCATTTACTATGTATTTGCATGTCCTTAACATACATGTGCAGGGCATTGCTCCAAGAGGGGGAAATTTTCCTTCTAGACTTCATGGTCTACTTGAGGCCATAAGCAACATTGATGTTGACCACTGCCTAGGATATCTTGGGGAGATAATATCTGATATAGGGTATGCTCAATTTACACCATACACCATACACCTTCTCCAAGCTTGTGAGGAGATTGGGGGAGAAAACAAGTGGTTGGGAAACCACTCATCATGCCATATTTTGATGTAGTTAGGAGTAAAACTGTGTTGGTTACACCTGAGGGACCATTTTCCTTCTCCATTACTACATATGGAAGCTAGCATGACTTTGATTGTGATCCCATATGTTGACGATGTTCTTATTATTGTTGGGGACATGATTGGAGGGATGACACATTGGTTGGATTTGTCCATTGGGAATGGAACCTCCCACATTTCTTCATGCTTCAAGGGGAGCATGGGACATTATGTGGCTGCTACATTGTATCACTTGTTTCCTTATGAAGGGAGCCATATGATTTACTTATGTCTTTGGGAGAAGCCTCTCACATGGGAGGAGTTTTTCGACAAATTACCATTTTGGAGGGTGATTCATTTTATATGGATGATAGCTTGGAGGATGGAGATTCACATGGGGATGAAGGTTCCCTATATTTTGAAAATTTTTCCTTCTAGTTTCTTGAGGACAACCAATATTTGGGAGGGGAGGATTGTAATATTCCTAAATTAGCATGCAGCTAATTAGAATATTAAAATCTAATTTTTCTTTCTTGTTTGATGAATAAATGGGTAAGGAGACCCATAAATCTCTTTATTAAGAACAAAACCACTTCTCATGTGAAATTGGATCATCTTTTCAGCTTAATAATGCACCCTAAGGTGTGAACAGGGGCTAGAGCATGTGGAATGGGCCAACTTTGACCAAATCAACAACGTTGTCATGGAGGAGTGACATTCATTGAGGGACAACACAATTTTAGCTGGAAACACATTGATCTGTATTTATGTAGGAATGCAACATAATACACATATATCCATAGATATAGAGATGCAACGGAAATAATGCTTCATTTTATTAATAAAAGAATGACTAAAATAGGCTTACAAAAATAATGGAAACTAGCTAGGGCACTGGTAGCGTATCTATGAGAAGAGATGTGGTGTACGCAGGCCTCTGAACTATGTTACATTGAGGCTAGAAGGCCTATTACAGACATAATGGAAATAGATGAGTGAGGGTACTGGTAACGTATCCCTAAGAAAATATGTGACAGCTACCAGCCCCTGAATTGTGTTACAAAACTGAAATGATGGGAACAAGCGAGCTAGGGCATTGGTAGCGCTTATCTATGAGAAGAGATGTGTCGGCTACCAACCCCCTGAACTATGTTACAATAAGGCTCGAAGGCCTATCTATTGTTGAGAAACAATGTAAAATCTAAAACTTCCAAAAACCTAACCCTAGGAGATGAAGCACCAAAACTGTGGGCCCCGTTTGGGTAAGTTGGTGTTTCAATTTATCGGGGATGTAACTTTGGCATCCGATCTCCATTTGACACACTCAATAGCTCATTAGAAATATCTATCCAAGGACTACAAATTTTGAGTGAGAAATATCATTCTGCACCCCATGTTGCTCCCCGTTTTCCCAAAAAGCGTTGTTTAGGGCCTCAAAATGGCTCCGGAAGTTTAAGACTCAAAAAACTACTAAAAATATTAAGTTGTGATGAAACTTGAAAATGGAAATAACTAATGCCAGGGGTTCAAATTGAATAGTTTGGTGGCCACCAATATCCACCTAGATCATTAATGCCCCAAAATGGCTCTGGGTGTGCAGGACCTGAAAACCTACTAAAAATAGTAAGCTGCTGGAAGTGAAAAGCTACAAGAATTGATGTTGTGGGTCCAAATGGAATAGGTGGGGGCCCACCGATATCCACCTGGATCATTCCTCCCTCCTTAGGAAGAAATGGTCTCCATTACGTTAAGTTCCTCCATGGGGGTGGAAATTCTGTTGAACTTGGTATTGAATTTGTATAGGATGTCACAGATCTGTTAGCGGACATGCTAGATGTACATGTGCCATCGGTGGGCAGTCATTGAAGGATCTGGGAAAATTTATCCATCATCACGTTCCTCTGTTTATGGAGCGCCTCCTCAAGCAATATTTTGATAATATCTCCTGCTCCCTCATCTTTCTTTCCTTCTGCCATGGGGGGTAGTCAGGGTTTGCGAGGCAGATCGAGCTCGAAATCCTTATACCCTGACCGTGTTGGGGACATGCAAAGAAAAATAGAGAAAGAGCAGACCCGCTCTGATACCACTGATCTGGATTTATGCAGGAATGAGACAAAATACACATATATCCATAGATAAAGAGATGCAGCATAAATAATGCTTCATTTTATTAATAAAATAATGAATGAAATAGGCTTACAAACATAATGGAAACAAGCTAGGGTGTTGGTAGCATATCTCTGAGAAGAGATGTGGTGTAAACAGGCCTCTAAATTGTGTTACATTAAGACTCAAAGACCTATTACAGACATAATGGAAATAAATGAGCTAGGGTACTGGCATCATATCCCTAAGAAGAGATGTGATGGCTACCAACCCCTGAACTGTGTTACAAAACTGAAATGATGGGAACAAGCGAGCTAGGGCACTAGTAGCGCTTATCTCTGAGAAGAGATGTGTCAAATACCAACCCCCTGAATTATGATACAATGAGGCTTGAAGGGATATTTATTGTTGAGAAACAATGTGAAATCCGAAACGTAAAAAAACCTAACCCTAGGAGATGAAGCGCCAAAACTGTGGACCCCATTTGGGTAAGTTGGTGTTTCAACTTCTTGGTGATGTAACTTTGGCATCCAATCTCTGTTTGACGTGCTCAATAGCTCGTTAGAAAGATATATCCAAGGAATACAACTTTTGAGTGAGAAACATCAGTCTACAACCCATGTTGGTCCCTGTTTTCCCAAAAAGCGTCATTTATAGCCTTAAAATGGCTCTGGAAGTTCAAGACCAAAAAAAATACTAAACTTGAAAACGGAAAGAAATAATGGCGGGGGTTCAAATGGAATAGGTGGCTGGCCACCAATATCCACTTGGATATTTAATGCCCCAAAATGGCTCAGGACTTGCATGACTCAAAAACCTGCTAAAAATAGTAAGCTGCTGGAAGTGAAAAGCTGCAAGAATTGATTGTTGCGGGTCCAAATGGAATAGGTGGGGGGCCACCGATATCCACCTGGATCACACATTTCATGGAATTAGTGTCATTAATGGATGGGGCTTAGGTTTTGGAAGCTGATTTCTTATAAAAGGAAGAGGATGGAAGCCATATTCATTATGTTTAGGTATTTGATATTTCTGAATATATGGCCTGTTTAGACATATATCTTTCTCTTGTTGTTTAGCTGAGATAGAGTGTTATTTATCAAAGGGTGTTCCTAATCGGGAATCCCACCTCTTCCATTAAGAAGCTCTTGTAGGAGTTTTGTACTACATTTTCCACTATCAGGCTTAAGGCCAAGCTTCATCTTTCATTTACAACGTAGATCCTGTTGAGGGTTTGGTTGTTTTGCAAGTTGCAGCAAGTGGAGACTAGATCTCTAGATCTAGGCCATTTCATCACCCATTTTCAGTGAAGGTTTCCTTTCGATTAGGAGGAAAATATTGAGGGACATTGAGCATATTTTCAGATCTTAGCATCAGGCCAATTGGTTATTCATCCCTACAGCACAGTTTTCTTCCAGATCTGCATTATTTATGTAGGAGGAGTTGTAGGGTGGTTTAGCACACCATTTGGAGAGCTTATTTTCTTGAAGGGGATATGCCTTTCACTTAGAGGATCTATTGGAGGAGGCTATTCTATTGATCATATTAGATCAGAAACACTTTCTAGATCTATATTTTACAGTAGATCTGCAGCCTTAGGGCCTAGATCTACAACTTGTATATGGTGTTTTGCTGAACACCCTTAAGGGGTTCTTCAAAGGAGGTTGTATAATGCTCAGATCTGATATAGATCTATCTTTTGAGGCACATATCAGCCCTAGATTTTATGTATAATCATTTTCTATAGCAGAGCTAATAAAACAACATTGTAAGGGTCTTCCTGCTTTTATATATAGTTGCAGCACCTCTTATTGATGGATTTTGTCCATTGGGGGCTTGTACTTTCTTGTTATGTATCTTATGGCCCATTTATTATGCATATTTTGATGTTGTTATAACATATGATAGGTCTCCATATTGGCCTCTTGCTTTTATATGATGATTTACACAATTGTTCCAGCATTTTTCACTATATTCATGCTTTTTCCATTTGGGAATATTACAGACTGTCCAAAAAAGGTCAAGAAATCCAATGCACTGGAAAAAATAGAGTATTAGGAACTTTCATAGCAACCTCAAAAACCGACATTCTGCATATTTTTTTATTTTTCTGACTGCTGAGGATCTTCCTTGGGTTTGATGAGGTAAATACATGCTACAGGTCACCCCTTTTCTAATACTTGTCAAGATTTTTTTCTCTAAAGGAACCTACAACACTTTTGTAGCGAAATCTCACCTTCAAGCTTGGAGTATGCTACAAAAGTACATAGTTCATTGTCTTTGCTCTTTTCTTCTTTTTTATTACCTCCAAAACATTTCTAAAGCCTATATATTCCTAGTTATGATATCATAAGACAAAAAATAATTCAAAAATGTGTGGATTACATTTTTTCATGGATTAACATCATCCTCTTGCAGAATCATCTTAAGACCCTTTTTCTTCAACTCTTCTTGCACCATCTTCATCTGTGATTTCAAGATTTTGACTTGACCTTGTGGCTTCCTTCTTTCTTCTTGTAGCCACCTATTTCTCCTAGAAATATGTTTCATCATTCTATGTAGGGGCATTGTCCTATTCAAAATTTTACCTAACTTATCTGCCATCTCATTGAATAAATATAGTTGTTTTCTCACTTCCCTTTTTAAATTGTCCATCTCCAGCCTTTCTTGTATGAAATCTGTCAACCCTAATTTGGCTTCCAAGACATCTTCTCTAGATAATTTCACTTAGTTTCTCTTGTAAGAGTTCCAATTTAGTATTTTCCTAGACTTTCTCTTTACCTTTTCTTATCTTTCTTAACTCTTCCTCTGCTGGAGATAATTCTGTTATTTCTTCCCCTGATGGCATCTTCTTCTTCTCTAGTTTTCTAGGCATCTCCACTAATATTTTTCCCTTATACAATTTTGAACTAGTGAATCACTTCCTAGGTTTGAAAATGAACCTTGAATATTCTTTTGAGAAGTATAATTTCTTGGCCTTAAGGCCCTTCTTTTTTTGTTTTTTCTCCCTTATTTTCCACAGGCTTTACCACAGGATATTCTTTAATCTCAATGGCCTCTAGGATATCTTCCAACTTACCTCTTCCCTCAATATGAATTCTAGTAAGCCTTGTGTGGGTTCTTGTGTATGTTTTTAGCTGACTATTGGTATAGGTTTGTTTTGGTGCCATAGTATCATGTAATTGCTCAATTTCTAGCTCCATAGATTTTCTATAGGCTGCATTTCAATCTCATGGCCAACTGAAGGTTCATCTCCTCAACCACATAAAATTCATATCCACTCAAAAATAGAAATGTATACCAATCCCTTCCCAAGTTATTCAATTCTTTCACTACCATCAATTTGATCAAAGCATGATGGAAAACAGAGGTGTCACTAGTTTCAGGTTTTTCCTACACCTTATCAGCCATTTTTCCCAAACTCCTAAAAAGATAATAAATTAAGTACAGTGGTTGTTTACCTGTGAAGTGAAGCAGTCGTTTGAAATGGTATTGATATATCATATGGAATATACCTTCACAGGTAAAATATTTATGAACCACCATTAAAAATTTTGAATAATTCTCCTTGAGGTGGATTCTGGGAATTCCTAAATTCGTATTCGTGCCTCTCTACTCCTCCTTCAAAAATTCATCACAATTATGCAACTTAAATTTCATTACCTTGAACCATGCCTCTCCTAACCTTGGGATTTCAGTAGACTATGCAATTGTGCCAAGAGACACAATAAATTTTAACATAACTACTTTCGACCCTGTACGAATGATTTTTTTTTAGATTTTCCTTTGACATGACACCTATCACATGAAAAATGGCCTCTAAGACCCCTCACATATGTGAAATTTTTTCTTTTAATTACAAATTTAAAATATCCTATTCAACCCTAACTTAACCTAATTGAATCATGACTCAAAAAAAAATAATGGTTATCTTGGATAACAAGGGAATTGTTAAGATAACTTTGCAAAGAAATATTGGTTTTTAGGAAAATTTTAAGGATGGAAACTTATCAGTGTAGGAATATTGGTAAATATTACTAATCCCTTGTATACAAATTGTCAAATGTTTGGTGATATTTGTATAACAACATTGAATTTTATATTGAATTTATATATTATCTAATATTTTGGTGATTTTAAAGTGAAACAATTTTACCCTATAAATATTGAACTAAACACTTCTACAAAAAATGGAAATTGGTGAATATTTTGTTTCCTGTAAAAATGATTAAAAAATTATCTACATAAATTATAAATAACAACATTCATGACATGAATAATTTTAATCTATACCATTTCAATATCAATAATATTTTAAGTCAAATTTAAGAGTAGTTTGTATAGTTGATTTATGTAGATACAATAATGTCAATAAACAATAATGTTCCCTAGTTACATTATCACCACAATTAAGAAAATTTATAGTCCATCACATATGTTTCTCAACAAATCCAAACTAATTGAAATTAAATTGGCATGGAAATATTATTAGGGTGCTCACAAGAGGTTGATGTTCAAAAAGTGGTTGTGAGGTTCGACACAACTATATCTTCTACTATCTTAGACACAACTATATCTTCCATTGCAAATGTTGAAGTCCAATTAACTCATATTTTTAATTATAGGGAATAAAATGTTTTAATATTACAATACATGTATAAATAAAGATCAATAGGGAGCTAAACATTTCAAAACAATAACTAATGGAATTGACCCTATTATGGCCTAAATCTACCTCAGGCTGAAGGAAGGCAGAGTCTAGGGTAACATCAAACCATGCTTAACCTAGTAGCTAGCCTTACTAGATCGGGAGAGGGCTCTCTCCTCATCAATCTCAACAAAATATGATCAATGAGGTTTGAGATGACTTGAATAAAGGCTGATTTTAGGCTAGGTATATATGTAAGAGAGTTTGATTTGATTTTGAGGGTGTTTGTTGGAATCAAAGGGAAAGGCAGATTTTGGGTCCGGGAATGATCAGTTTTGCAGAGAGCTGAATGGGGAGAGAGCCCTCTCTCGATCTGGTAGGGATAGCTACTAGATTAAGCGTGGTTTGATGTTACCCTAGACTCTGCCTTCCTTCAGCCTGAGGTAGATTTCGGCCATACCATAGTGGCGACCATACTAGGGAAGAGAAAGTTGGTTTTTTGCTTTATAAACTACAGACGGAGCTTGAAGTTAGCCAGGTAGCCTTCGAAATGCTCTTTCTTTGCATTAGCGAAAGTAGATGAATGTTGCTTCATTCAATCTCAGGTCTAGTTTATGAACTGAACATCTAGTTTCCTCAGTAAAATCTAATCAAGTTCAGATCTGATTGTTGATGGTGGACAACAATCAGACACCGCAAGGCTGAAATCATTCACCTGGTGACTCTAAATCAGATTCGAGATCAGATCCAAGGACTCCACTGGAGGATGAACCTAACCAACAGAAACATGAAAGGACAATATGGAAAGATCAGGTATTCAAGTTTGAATTTCATCCAAGACATTTTGTTCTTTGTCATAAATTATTTCTTCTCTTTTACCGGGAATATCAAGAAGGCTTTGCAAAGTATATTGTATTTGAGAAAAGATCCTCGGCATGCATTTGATTCCTTCCCTTTGAATATTGTGAATACCAAATATTTTCATGCTTTTGAGCTTGATCAAGTCCTTTCTTCTGAATCTTGTGATGACCGTCTTCAAACTGATGAGCTTAAAGCGACCAACACTGATTCTGTAGCATTTGTACATACCCATATACCTTGTAAAATTCCAGATCGATACAAACCTCTGATTTTACCTCCCATATCCCATGCTTTCCCTAAAAATCATGACCTATATATACCAATATTTGATGGTGAACGTGACAACATCACTGCTGAGAGACATGTTTTGAATTTTGAATCTTTTCTTGACCTTTTTGAAGTTGATGAAGAGGATGTCAGTATTAGGCTTTTTTCTCTTTCTTTGCAAGGCAAAGTCAAGAGTTGGTTCAAAACCCTGCCTGATGCGAGCATCTCAGATTTCCAGCAGTTCATCAAAGTTTTCCTCGATAGGTGGGTGATCAGACAAAACCTTTTCTTGATTATAGAAGATTATAACCAGCTGAAAAGACTACCAGGGGAGACAATACAACATTTTTCTGCCATATTTAACCAAGTTTATTATTCGATGCCAGTTGATATAAGACCTCCTCTTGGATTTTCTCTCTTGCACTACCCGGGTGCCTTTGATCCAGAAATGGAGTTTCAGTTGAGAGAAAGGAATATTTCAACACTTGAAGAGATGCAGAACAGTGCAGTAGATGTACAGGCTCATTTTTGGATCTCAAGGACAAAGTTGAAGGAAGAAGATATGAAAAACATAGATCTGGAGAAATCGACATCTCTAGAGGTAAAGCTTGACATGTTGGTAAGTGCAGTGGAAGAGATGATGCAGAGGATCATCACAAGGAATGAGTATAATGTTCAAGCCCATGGCTCACTGATTGAAGAAGAACAAGTTGTTGATCCAAAACATTTTGTTTCTTTTCCTAGTTGTCATAGATCTGATAATGATTGTTTTGTAGATCATCTTGGAAAAGAGAGATCTGTTGATATGACATGTATGCTTGATGATGTGTTTTATACTGATGATTTTCCTCAGTTTGATCAGTATGATGATGATTATGTTCTCCAAACAGAAGCTAATCTTGAAGACAAATTAGTAGCCAGTTTGTGGAAGGAGGAAGTTCACTTTCAACAGCTCGAATACATTGATCAACAGATGCATATCAGCTATGACAATGACAAGGAAAGTGCAGCAAATTTTGAAGTAAGTGAAGGATATTTGCCTTTTTGTTTTGACTCGTTTCAGTTCATCAGAGACAACTACCATGCAATCAGAAATCAATTGTCGACAAGTATTTATCTGGACCATATTGAGGGAAATGAAAACCTTGTTCAAGACTTCTCATATCCAGATTTGCAGCCCCCGAATGCCATTGATTGTCAAGTTGCAGATGAGGACTTGGAAACTGGCACATATGATAAAATGATATAAGATGATTCTGTACCATTCTGTTTTGAATCATTTCAGATTTTGAAGGATAAATTGCATAGTAAATCTTCAAATGAGCAGCTTGTAGAAAATCATGTAGTCTCATCGGAACCAATAGAAAATGGGTTGCAGCAGTCTTTTCAAGTTTTCCATGACCCAATTGCTGATGTGTTGGATGATGTCTGAAATAAAAGTCTTTCTCCATTGACTATATGTGAGCTTGAAACGTGTGTTGATATAAACTTGATCTGGCAACCGATCTCTTTGTCATTTTTAGCAGGAGTTTTGTCACAAAGCTCAAAACAAAGTTTGCATTCATTGTATGAAGAGAAGAGAAGTAATCCATTGAATGAGCTAAGTCCCAATGTGCATGAAATTCAAGATCCTTATGCAGTGTTTTTGGAGGTGGATAGAGAATCCATATCATTCAATGGATCTGTTTCCAAGTTTTCATGGGAGTTGCCTTTCGGTAGTTCTCTCTTGTTGTTCATAAGCGAACCCTTGTGGAGAATCCAAACAACAGCTGGAATGCTTATATGGTTGCATTGGTTGTTTCATTTCACTTGATCAGGTGATGAATGAAACTGTTAGAGTAGGTTGTATTGAATAAGCTTCATATTGAGCATATTTTCCAGTTGGTTAGTTGTGTTTAAGTATCAAGTCAGTTTTTAGTTGAGTGAGAGTCAGTTTGTGTAGTCAAGTCATCAATTTTTAGTCATGCATTTTATCTTCAGTTTTGACTCCATTGCCCAATGGATGAAGGCACTGTCTGCTTTCCCAAAGATCTATAGTTTTTGGCACCTCCAAGGAGCTAACATCCCCATTGGAGCCAATTTTAGTGTCGATATATTCATCCCTCCATCAGTGATCAAATTCCTCTTGTTTCTTTGCATATTAGGTGTCTCATTTAGTCAGCTGCATTCCATTAGGAGCATTAATCATCTGACGGTAGTGGCTTGTTGCTCATGTCCCCCATGTCCTTTACCTGCTGGCTTATTTCTCTTCATTAAAATCATTTGCAGTCACTTTTGGTCTCATAATTTGCAAAGAATCATTTTTAGGGTTTTAGTCTCACTAGGTCTAGGGTTTCATTAATAAGGTCTTCAGAATGCCCTATAATGGTCAGCATGCACATGAAGAAGTTTGAAATAAGGTTTCAGTGCTAAAAATAGAGTTTCTCATATTTATGTATAAATGTAATGTGATTTCCAGTTTTCTCAGTTGTAATAATACTTTCAATGGCAACCCTGGTCACCTTCGTCGAGCTCCAACAGATTCATTCCCTGCAAGAACAAACAAGAAGCTCATCGTTCAGTCAAAAAGCCAAAATGAAGCAAAACAAAGCTTGAAAAATAAAGTGCCAATGAAAACATTACAAAAGTGAGTTTTATGAAGTGAAAATTAAAGTTTTATGTATATAAGTCATTGGTCATGTTCAAAAAAATCTTATTTTCACTCAAAAGAAAAAGATTGAAACAATAGAAAGTCATGTTAAAGAAAAAGAGCAAGTTTGAATAAAAACTGGGCAAAGTTGGGTGCATGGCACATTGGGTGACTGTCGCAACACGTTGGGCAGGTGCGGCGCATTGGGCCGGCCGCCACAGTGTAAAAACTACACTGGTGTGACGCATCAGGGAGGCGCAATTCACTGGGTTTGGTGTGTGACGCATAGGACTGGAAAGCTAATTTACTGCAATTTTTTCCAAAACTCCAAATTTGCTTGGTCTCCCTTGCTCCAAGTAAGTTCATGTGACCTTGTAATTTCCATGAACAAGTATTTGGTGTTGATTATGAGAATTATTATGAAGATTTGAATACAAAAACTCAAAACCCTATTCTTTTGTTTTAAGATTTCTCCTAAGGTCTTAAAATTGGTTTTTGTGTCAAACACTTCCATTCCCCACCTTGTTTTTTCCACCCCCTCATTGTTATCTTATCATAGCAGCTCATACCCTATCCCCTTACATCCCTAAAGTCACTCATTTCTCTCCCATTCTCATTATCCTCATACCACTTGTAAACTTTTCCAAACCCCAAGTTTATCCCAAGAAGTTAAGTGGTTGTTCCTTGTCCCTAAACTTATCAAATCACAGTTTTCAAATGGAAAATTTCACTTGATAAAAGTCCATTATTACCATTATCCTATTCCTACATAGTCACTCACTTGTGACCACATATTTGGAAATAAAACCAAATATACCAAACTTCTCATATACATCCAAGACAACATAAACTTTGGAAATCATGTTTGCAAGGCACGAATCAAGATCCTGAAGGCTAGGTTGGAGAGAGCATTAAAGCGTCGGAAAAGGCATGATAGACTCCAAATTTTGGCCGAGGCTTCCTTGGCCCAACACAGTGCATGATGGAGGACACTCAGCCCAAATTTCAAGAAATTTGGGACACATTTTGTCAATTTTGAATATTTTGGCCTTAACACAGATTTTCCTGCTCGACGCGTCACGCCACTTGGAACGCGGTTATGATTAGCAGATCCTCTTTGGTAAAAATTGATATTTTTGGATTTTTTATGAAAATTTATGCATTCCTACCCATTGCCTAGAGATTTTGACAAGTTTTGGGTTGTTGGAAGGGTCAAAAACACCCTAAAAATGACCTTTCTGCCCCTTTTTGGACACACAAGAAGCAGTGTTGGGAAAACTCATTTTTGGAGGGGACAATGGCAACCAAATTCAGAAATTCCACTTGGGTTGGAAATTAGATAGGCATATATTTCCAACGAGCTATTTTGTGCTCAATTTTGACACCAGGAAGGCCTTCAAAATCGGCTCCAAAGTGGCGCGACGCATTGGGGATTTTGGCTCAGTTTTCACTCAGTAACTCAGTTTTTCGCCTAGTTTTGGCCAGTTTGAATTTTTTATCTCCAAATGTAAATATCTTGAAGTAATTTGATGTAATTTCATGAATTTTATGTAATTTTGACAAATTTTAACTCATGTAAGTGGATTCATTCACCAAAAGGTGAATTGTAACTGAATGAATCAGTTTCCTATCTTATAGAGGCAAGCTATTCCACTGCCTATTTTCCAGTTCTTAGTTTAAATCTTGTTGAAAAAGCTCCTAAACTAGTGAGCTCGACCCATAGAGGCATGGGGATGAGTTATGCTTGTCTATATCTTGTATTTTTCAGTCATTTTCAGGGTTGGAAACTTGGGATTGCTTTGAGCTTCATTGTACATTTCATCTCTGCATTTTGGCAAAGGAATAGAGCAGGGTTTGCAGCACTCTTTGGGATCCATGTGGCTCTATGTTTTGATGGTGTGTTTCTCTCTATGATTGTAAGTTTACTGATGTTTCATGTGTATCATATTCCTTCTCATTTCTTCTTAAGTTAAACAAAAAAGTCATAAAGGTGGAATTCATTTGATTTGCAGTGCTCTACCTTGAAGTTTTGTTTAATTTTCTATGTTTTCAACTGTCTAAAGAGGATTCCTGAAAGCCTCTTGCCCTCTTCAAAACCTAACCGGTCTGAGCTATCCATTGCATTCAAACTCGAAGCATAAAAACAATTTCCTTTCTTGCCCCATTCAGCTCTCTGCAAAACTAATCATTTCCCGGACCCAAAATCTGCCTTTCCCTTTGATTCCAACAAACACCCTCAAAATCAAATCAAACTCTCTTACATATATACCTAACCTAAATCAGCCTTTATTCATGTCATCTCAAGCCTCATTGATCATATTTTGTTGAGATTGACGATGAAAGAGCCCTCTCCCGATCTGGTAGGGCTAGCTACCAGATTAAGTGTGGTTTGATGTTACCCTAGACTCTGCCTTCCTTCAGCCTGAGGTAGATTTAGGCCATAACAGACCCAATAAAACAATATGTATTTCAAAAAGAGACACATTTGCATGGACTAATGCAAATATCAAAAATTTTTATGTGAGCGGATGGATAAGTGGTTTATAGTATTTTACAAGTATCCCAATAATGAGAGGGATGTTCCTATATTCTCCTTAAGAAATTATGGGTAGAGTTTATGCTAGATAATTGTTGTAACATTATTTGGTTTTAATAAGATAGCATTTTAGAAAAATATCAAAAGTTTAGAAATGTTAATTTTGGATATGAATAGGCAAAAACAAAAAATGTTAGGACTCATGAAAAATAGATTATCCATAGCAAGAAAATGATAGGAATATTTTCCCTAAAAAATGAAGTCAAAATATTGAAAAAAATTTAGGCATAATTTGAAAGAAATAAAATAAATTATTTTTTTTAGTTTAAATAAAAGAAAAGAAAAGAATGGCTGATTTTTTTTTATGCGCCAAAGATTAAATTAGGAATTAAAATTGTGTTTAATTATATTAATCACTTCATTAAGAAAATAAATTTAATTGTAATAAAGAGCGCATATTTTTATCCTCAGTTTTCAAATGACAAGGGATTTTGTCACGTTGCGATTATCTTCCAAGCAAGTTTCAATGGCAGATCTCTTCCCCACTCAGATCAATGGTGGGGAAGCCTTTTTGCAACCCCCTTTCCCCTTTGTATTTAATGGCGAGGGGTGGGGCGGGTGGTCTGAAAATTATTTTTCTCAATGGCGGGCCCTTACCTACATGTCACCTCCACAACACTTCGCACCCCCCCGCTCAAAACCATTTACCGCTGCCTACCCCCTCTGAAATCGACTTCCTCCCAATGGCAGTTTTCACTCCTGCCAATGGACATTTGAATTTTTCTCCTTACCATTTCCCAACACCAAATAAAACGTTGAAACTTGTGTATTCCATTTACAACTCTACTCGATTATTGTTGCCCTTCCCATCCCGTTAGGCCGGCTCCATGATCATTTTCTAGTTGTTTTATTGCCTATCACTCCTATACCGTTAGAATTTAACCTCCATGGTCAATTTTCTTAACAGTCACTCATAATGGTAATCCGAGCATAATTATAAATATAACATCTCCATACCTTCTACCACATATGTTTCAATTTTTTTTTTTTGTTGAATTGCAAGTTTTACAGAGACATAATTGCACCATTAGTTTAGCCATCTGTCACTGTGCCAAACAGAGTTTTATTTGCAGAAACAACCCCTTCTTCTTCTTCCTTTTCCTATATAGAAAACATGGATCCTAAAGGGAAAATCCACAATTCTGTCACTAACGAAATCCATTCTGTTTCTACTCTGGTTGATCTCAACCACGTTCCCTTAGCTGATTCATATTTCAAAATCATTGACACATAATGCGAATTCAAACTTCATGAATTGCACATGTTGCTAAAACAGAAGTATTTGGATCAAAAATATGATATCAAGCTCTGGGAATCCCTGTTACCCCTATTTTCATTCCCTCAAACCCATTAATTCCTAGATCTAGTTACCTGGTGTCAATCCAGGTATGATCCCATCAAAAGAGTAGTGGTAGCACAGAATGGAATCATTCTGATATCCATCACTCAAGAGACCATAAAAAACATGTTACTGATCCCACATAATGACTCTCTGAGCCTTATATCCCAAGAAGCTCTTACGGAGCTATATCATAAGCTCACCTTCCCTTGGAGAATTAAAACCACTCCTTAGCTCAACGGTAGACATTGTGGAAACAAGTTCCCATAAAAAGGAACCTACCACCAAAAGTCAAGGCAAGGCAGTGCATACAAGTCATGCATGTGCTATCTGCAGAAATTATGGACAACATACCCATAATTTCCTAGATATTCTGTGATATAGGGAAAATTTACACACCATTGAGAAATCCTAACAAGAGGATCCCTCCATCCAGCCAGCTAGAGATGAACCTTGTGTCATTATATACCTGCAAGAGGAATGACAGTCACCTGAAATACTCCCAAATGTTAGGTCCCCGTAATTTGTTAGATTGGTGAGAACAAATGAACAGGGGTAACATCAAAAAAATATTTGTATTCCTAGGACCTAGTCTTCCTAGACTTAGAGAGGGCTCTCTCTATTTTGTGCAAAGGATGTGAACTTGTTTGCTTTTAGTGTTTGATTTTAGGCTACTTGTTAAGTTTAGGGTTTGTTTGTTTGTTTTGGTTGGGTAGATGATCAAGTAGAATAGATGGAGTTGGGAATCTTCAAGTCATTGGGCTATGGAGTCTATAAAAAGTCATGGAAAGTTCAACAATGAAAAAGGGTGCATTACTGGGAAAATCTAACATGGTCAAATGGATTTTCAAGGTTTGTGTGAGATGAGATGAACATCAAGTTTGTGAACAAAGTAGGGCAAAGTGTAGTTAAGAATCCTTTGTCAAATAATTTAACAAGAAGGACCTTCAACACTATTTAGCATAAAGAAGTAATCATAAGACAGAGAAAACCAATAACTCTTTGATTAAACTCAAGCAGATAAGCATTTAAAAAAAACAATCCAGTGAACTATAGAAGGCAAGAAACTTATTTAACTTCTAGTGATTTCACCTTCAAGGTTAGAAAACATTTAAGATAGACATATAACATAGATAAAAGAAGCTGGAATTCCTAAAAATCATTTATCATAGCCATAAAAACCTCCAAAGAAACCTATCAAGACTGGAAAAAGTGTATGATCGAAACATAGCCTCTTTGGCAAAACCTAATTAGTGATACTTCAAAGAAAGATCTCAAGAACAATTTTTTAGTGACATAAAAAAATCAGGGCTAACCATAAAACATCTTTGATATCTACCGTAATGAATCATTCATAAGATAAACAAGCTTGGGTGGGTCTAGAGATCAACTAATAATTCTCTAAACTAACCTAACAGAGGAAAACATAAAGGCAGTGAAGAGAAAATAGAGCTAAGATGCCTTTGAAAAACATTTCTTAGCCTAAAACCTTTGTCCTACTGCAATATAGAAGGATGTAACAGAATGATACATAAGAAAACAAGAACTGAATAGAAACAAATCACCATTAACCATGCTCAGGGATCCTGCAAGCAAGTCTTCTCCATCATCAATCAAAACAAGCCATCCACAAATTCCACAACACCAATTTCTCTTCAATCTCCAAAAAACTATGTATTGCTCCCGAGAGTCATAAAATGCCAACATTTCACAATAAGGTCGTCAATCTCTATTTATCTAGAAAATGAGAGAAAAAACCATAAATAGGGTTTTAAAATGTCAAAAACACCCATAAATGTCATTTATGTCTAAGAGACCATGCAATGCGCAAGACACAAAATATCTCATGAAATAAATGCAAAAATAACTCCTAGCACCTAAATTTGGAGTGACTTGCCCCAAAAAACACTAAAATATCATTTTCCATAAATGAGTGTCTTTTGTTGACTTTTTCACATTAAAGGTGCAATAGTGAGGTATGAAGTCATAGTGCATGCACAGGAAAAATGGAGGAAAAATGGGTCCACGTGCAGCCAAGTTTTTATTGCCTTCCCGATGTCGGAATTTGCTCCGTGATGGCTCGTTGGAAAGCCTATCGAGTTAATTTCTAAAAAAGCCCTTTTTTTTTAATTGGGATCCATTAACCTATTAAAAAACTAAATCTACCAAGGATGCTCAAGGTGCAGCGCCAGTCCTGAAAATGAGGCAGAAAGGTGAAAAATGAGGTGTGTTTTAGCTTTTTGAGGGACCAAAAATACTCCAAATGCTCTGAAATTTGGTGATCATGCTGTACTTAAGATGAGGATTCCAAAAATACAAATTTTTCCTCCTGATGATGCCTGAGGTGAAAGCGTAGCGCCAAGGGTGTTGTGCCTTCAGGCCTTAAAATTAGCAAAAAACCAAAAATTGTCAAAAAGTTCCCAAAATTGGTAGATATCTTCTTTATGGGGTTTGGGAGGCCTGTAGAGAAGTGTTAGCCAATATTCCAAGGTTTTCTTGGTATTTTTATTCCTTTATTAATTTTATTTCGGTAAGGGCTCCTTTGAGCTTGGCCCTTGCAATTTGATTTTGCAATGCATAGTGCTTGGTCATCTTCTTTTCGAGGTGAAGGTCCCTCTTTGCCTTCTTCAGCTACTTGTTTTCATTATTATAATACTCAATGTTATGCATTTCCATGCCAAGGCATATTTCTAGATCCCTGATTTCTACATCTTTGCTTTGGAGCAGTATGCTAGTGGCCCTCTCCTTATCTTCATTTTCACTGTCAAGGTCAGTGATGTCAAATTTTTGTTCAAGCTCATGCTTACCTTTCTTACTTTTCTTCACCTTTTGTTTGCCTTTATCTATATTCTTGGTATAAGTGGAAGGCATGGCCCCTTTCCTTTTAGAGGAAGCAAACACATTCCTTTCTCCTCTTTGATATGTCAATGGAAGAGGTTTGATTGTGATCATTTTGGTGTCTTCCTCATGGCTTCCATCATTTGTCTCCATGTCTTCCTCTTCATTAATTTAAACATCCGCCTCACTGTTGGCCTCTTCACTGATTTCTGCACTATCCTTTGTACTGCCTTCATCTTGTTCATCATTACTGCAAGGAGTCTCATGGATGTGATCTTTACTGCTCTCATCAAATTCTTCATTTTCCTCACTGTTTTCATGACTGTCATGACTGCCATGATTGTCTTCTTCCTCACTGATACTTGCTTTATCACTCCCAATATCAGCCTCACTGCTCTTAGATTCAGTGGCTTCCTTTTCATTAACATTTTTAGACTCATCTTCATCTGCACTATGGCTTCTTTCTTCATCAGTATCCAGATTGTCTTCTGCCTCTTCATTTTCAACCTCGTCATCATTTTCTTAACTTCTTTCTTCATCATTTGCCTCATCTTCGTTGTCATCTGCCTCCATGTATTTTAGTTCATTTCTAACCTCTACTTCTTCATCACTAAGAGCCTCACTATTTTCATTGTTATCCTGGCTCCTCGTCTCATTTCCACCATCATCATCATCATCTCTTTCTTTGTCACTTTCTTGTTCACTACCACTTCTTTCTTTTGTGTCCATACTGTCTTTTGCCTCTTCATATTCAACATCATCATTGTTATCACTACCCCCTACCTCTTCATTTTATTCCTCTCTACTGTCCTCTTCTTTATCATTGCTTGATTTCTCTCTACCCTTTCCTTCATTCTCATTTGATTGTTCATTGTCACTCCCTTCTTGATCTGATGCATTGGGAGAGGGTGAGGAAGGGAGGTTTTCTTGAGGAGAGGATACTTGTGTAGATTTTGAGGCATGATCAGTAGGAGGTGATGGAGGAGTAGAGGGAGGAGGATGAGATGATGAGGGTAAATTTGGCTGATGATGGGGCTGTGGGTTTGTGAACACTTCATGAGAAATGAAAAACTCCCATGGTATGCCTTTTTGCTCCAACTGATGTAGCACAACCATCTTGATCAAGGAGTGATGGAACAAAATTTAAATTGGCTGGGAGTAGTTCCTCTTTTGTACAACATAGGACATCTTATCAATACTCCTATAGTATGGTAAATGAATCATTTTAACCCTAGTAAAGTGCATGAGTAATCTGATATGATAGGAGTAGAGTATAGAGTACCTTCCCTCACAGGTAAAATATTTCATGATGACCCTCATCAAAGGTGCATACCTCTCCAGCAAGTGTGAAAAAGGGAAAGTAGACTTGCAACCTTCTTTGTACCTAGGTTTGAGAAATGGCTCATAGAAGCTTATGTCTAATTTTTCTCTTTTGAACCACTTTTCACCAACATTGGGTATGCCTGTAGCATGGAAAATGGCATCTAATGATAGCTCAAAGTCTAACCCTACAATATTTAGTTGTTTATTGTGTAGGTTGAGGATATAAAACCTAGTGAGCTTAGGGTGACTCTGCACCTGTTGGAATTTTTCACAAAACTGAAAACACCCTACATTTTGGAAATAGGTGATGATCATAGGAGAGGTATTAAGCTCCACAGTGTCTTTGGGTTCAAATCTATTGAACTTCCCACCTTTGTGTTTCTGCCTCGTAGGCACTTGGCCTTCTTCACTACTAACATTTCCTCCTTCTCCTAACATTCTGATTACTATTGTCTTTAAACAAACCCTACCTCTGGTTGTGAAACTTGATATGAGAAGTGAATTGGAATGATGGTGAAGGAAGCCTTTGAAAGTGAGTGAGAGGAAGGTTTAGGTGTATGACTGAGCCTTTTAAGTTTTGATGAATGGTCAACTTCAAATCACTGCAACTACCCTGATTGACTGATATATTCTTGTTTGTAGATGATAGAGGTCTTAAACAAGTTTTTGAGCAGGAAGGTTAGGGTTTTTTACTCCTTAGGGTTTGGTCACTTCCTTTGACATTAAACCATCAAATTTACTAGAGGACATGGCTAGACATCCACCTACAAAATTTCAATGCCTTTGCAGATAGTCCTTTGATGTAGCTTAGAGGAGTCTTCTTGTTGTTTGTTAGCATGTGCAAGTGGAGGAGAGCTTCAAGCGAAGGCATAACACTTGCATGCATAGTCGAGTCCTCTTTTCCCAACGCATAGTGCCTGCATGTGTTTCTGGGTGTCAGGCCTCCTACACACAGCAACTGCACATTTCTTTGTCTGTCTGGCCTCCAACATGTAGCAACTGCACGTTTCCCTGCCTTTCGGGCCTCCGACGCGTAGCGCCTGCATGTCTTCTGGGTCTGGCGAACTATCTTGTGCGAATGGGTAGTGCCTACACAAACGTGTAGTGTGTGTCCCTGAACACACAACATAGTGCAATTTTTCACTAGAAAACCTCCTGAACACATAGCATTGAGCAATGAACACATAGCACCTGCCTGAACGCGCAATGCTAGGTAAACTTGCTCAATTTTTCACTGAAATTCCCAAATTTCTCCCTTGGATGTTCTGACTATTTTTTCAAATGCATAAGAGATGGGTGAAGAGCAAAAAGGTCCTTTATAGCTGAGGAAAATAAATTTAAATTAGAGAACCCACTTTTCTAATGTTTTTGAGTTTTTTCATCTAACTGATATTCCCTTAACCTTTTTGTTGTAGGTGGCTAAAAAATATTTAAAATGGCCTTTTCCTATATTTTTCTTTGTAACCATTTTCCTTTATTTTCTCTACAAGTTGTTGATAGGGTGAACTTGACTTCCCTTTTATGTCTGAAACATGATAACTCTACCCTTGACAACATTAGGAATTTTAAACATAAAGCAACATCTTCAACATTTCTTTTTTCTTACCTTGGAGATCAAATTACCTTGTGCTTGGTGGGTGACTGAAAAAATTGTTTTCAACTTTCTCACTAATCCTTAGGCATGATAAATCCACCTTTGACAAGAACCATAGTCTTCAAAATCATGTGTGCTATCTCCTCTTTTGGCCACTTCTGATTGTTGTAGGTTCCATGACATACTGAATTATCCCTTTCTGATATTCTTGAAGTTTGACATATCTAGTCACATAGAAGCAACCTTATAATTAGTTTGGCTTTCCATATTGGAGCTCAAACCTATGTTTTTATCCCTTTGATCATTGAGTGTAAATGACTGAAATTGAGAGCTTGACCTTCCTTTCACTGATACTCTTTGCATTCTCTTTCTTTTGAGGCAGTGAGACACTTTACCTTGGAAAAATCTAGAATTCACCTACAACAGTTTCTTCAAACCTTCCTTCTACTATCATCATGGAGGTCTTAATCATCTTTACTTTACCTCCTTTGCCTATATTTTCAAAACCTTAGGTTTTTGGGTTGTTTGAGAAAATTTATTATTGTTATCTTCTAAGTTCTTTATAGCCCTTTTAAGTTCATTCATTTCTGTCCAGTTCACCTCACCTTTTTCCCTTTTTCATTTATAATTTCTAAGAAATATCTTCCATGTTTGGTTCATTTGGTGTGCCTCCTCCATGTGTTCTACTGCATTGGATCCTTGCTTGGCGGACTACTGGCCCAATTAGGCTTAGAAACCCTACTTTTCCCTGAACACAAGATAATTCCTGTCTTCCTTTAAGAACACATCAGTTACTTTATCAATTTCCTTTGTTGATCTACCTCTTGGTGTTCCTGCAGAAATTCCAAGCACATTTACCTTGTGCAAAACTTGAAATTGACAGAGAAGCCTTCTTTGGAGATTTTCTGCTCTTTCTTGGGCAATCACGTGTTGCTCTTCTTTTACATTTGGAACAGAATCTAGCATAGGAAAATAGTGCTAAAAAAACATCAAGGATAACCCTACAACCTATGAAACCCTAATGACCTAGTGGGAGGCTCTTTTGAGTTGGTCTTTGACTAAAAGCTTGGCTTGGGGTCTTCAAGTGTAAAAAATAGAATTTTTGACAAATTGATGTATCGAAGATCCAAAATCCAATGTACTTAATTTATCTAAAGAGCCTACAGTGATATTTTTGAGACCATCAATACTTGAGGAATTTGATGAACATGAGAAGGAGTAGGTTGTTTTGGCAATCCCAAATGGAAAGTGGAGGGATTAATCAAAGGCAAAAAAAAGTGTTGAGGTTATGGGTGGGAAAATAGGATAAAAATGAGTGGCATGAGCCCATGAGGGGTCTTTTAGGAGTGGTATTTTAATCATGGAATGGCAGAGTAGTAAAATAGTGAAAATTTTGGTTTAAGGATAATGAAGGCAGTGAGATTTCTAAAACTCACAATATTCATGAATCTTATTTTTAGAAATCTAGGACAAGTATTTAGTCATATACAAATAGAAAAAATTATTGATGACTAACAGTGACTCCACTTTGGGAGGGCATCTCATTTTCAGGAGGTGTCCAAAAATTCAGATATCAAATCTCTGAGTTTATGAAGACCAGTGCCTCATCCACTGGGAAGCTTTTTCTTCTTTCATTTGTTGATGTTTCTATTGAAGCTATGAACTCAAAATCTGGAAGACATGTTTGCTTCAACCTCATCTCTACCTACCCATCATACCTTTTCCTATCATTATTTTCTTCTTGTGGATGCACTTGGACTAGCAAACCCTTGACATTATTTTTTCTTTTGAAAGCAAAAAAAAATATCTACTTGTACCCTTATCACTTCCAAGAGTTTAGATTATGCTAGTGAACTCTTTTATTCTCTACCTAGACTATTCATCTATCAAGATTAAGCTGTTTGGTAGACTTCATTCTCTAATCTACTGATATGAAATTGAAAACATGATTTAAACCAGGATTAATCTATCTGATTTGCCATGGGTTGTGGCATTGGGACAAGCTGCACACAGACCTTATTTTTGTACAAACAAAACCAAAAATTATGAGGGTTTTGTTTCATAATTTTTTAGTCATCCCTATATTTCTCTTTGGTTCAGATTTGAGTGTAGAGAACCAACATATTTTCCTCCTAATCTATTCCTGCTGACAAATCAAGCTTAAATGATTTGACAAGCCTTCTTTCACTAACCTATCAGCAGAAATTTAAAACATGTTCAACCATGATTATGCTAGATGACTGAACAAGACCCTTTTTTCTTAACAAGTAGTGGCATTTATACTTGCACACTTTCAACAATACTATTTTTTGGGTATGGTGTTGTACCTATTCTTTCCCTGCCCTCTTTTTCTTTCTTTATTTGTTTTTTTGTATTTTTTTTTTTTATGATCTCATCATGAAATGTTATGTGCAATGAATGAAATCTTCAAACTAGGAATTCTAACAATAATAGTGCTTGAGCATCTTTCCATTGATAGGACCTCCAAATAACTCTTCTCCATCTAGCTCTTGTAAACATAAAACATTGTTACCTTCATTTGAATGCATGATGTAAGGATTTTTCCACAAAATTTCAAATTTTCCATGCTCTCCTTTGCATTTTCTCCTTGAGTCCCACTCTTGTACTTTATCTATGTCAAAGACCCTACTTAGGTGAAGTAGGTAGTCTTTATCAGTTTTAAAACAAACAATGATGTCATCAAGGTATATCATAATGAAGTAACTCAAATTAGGGATCATGGCCTTTTAAAAAGTGGAATTTTCATTCCTTAACCCAGAAGGCATTTGGTCATCCGTGTAGGTGCCCCAAGGTGCTCTGAAAGCAGTTGTATGCTGATCAATTAGAAGTTTTATCACCTGATTGTAACCTGAAACACTACCAAGTAATGAAATTTTTTTAGAACTTTCTACCCTTTGCAGTGTATGATTTATATTAGGAAAAGGGTGTTTTTCCTTTCGGGGGGTTTTATCCAAGTTCCTAAAGTCTATATATAGCATATACCCCTTTGTTTTCTTTCTTAGTGAAAAAATCTGGTCCAAAGATTTATGGTTTTTCTTGAAAGGAATCCTCCTTTGAATAACGTTTGTGTCATAAGGATTTAAGCTCTCATCACCATATGGAAAAGTATCTTTAAACTCTCTGCACAGCCTTATGTATTTATGTTTTATGTGAGGTGACAAAGTTTTGGATAACCTGATCATTTTGGGTTTTTCTAGACTACCTATGTTGTATTCTTCTATATCAGCCTTAGTAGATACCACTTTATGCTCCTTAACAATATTTTTGGAATCCAACAACTCTTCCGAAGTGACAAAACCTTTTGGTGATGAGTTATCTTTGTGTTGCAAGACCTTAAGGTTCTTTTGATCCAGGCTCCTAGAAATTTCTGCTATATGAAAGTTTTCCAGCAATTTTACATGGGCAAAAGGGAATGGCTCTCTTTTTTTATGTTTGTTCCTCATTTGAGCAACCTTGTTCAGGCTCTAAGATTGGTTTTGGTATTGCACTTTTATTTTCATATTGCAGAAAATTAAGTACAGCTTTTCCATTATGTTGTTGTTCCGAGCTGTTAGAGTTTTGGCTATCGAGTTATTCATGTAGTGTCTAGTTTGATTGTTGTGGTATGCCTAGATTTGTCTCAATTTCATTTAGCTAGTCATCAATGTATTCTTTGTTATAAAAAATGAATGAGTCAAGATATGAATGGATGGAATAAAGAGGTGTGTTGTTTGGCCTTTCTTGGCTGCTAACCATATACTTGATGTGTGATTCCCAGTATAATCTCCTCGCTTGGTTAAAAACAAGGATGGTAGCATATGACATGTCTAGTTGGAGGTTCCCCTAAAGTTTGGCTCCCCATGATCTAGATAAAAGCATGCCATAATTATGGGGGATTTCAGCCACTATTATGTCGATGACCATGCCCTTAGCAGGGACTTGTGCCAGATTGACACATAGATCCTTGATTAGACCCAAACACTTGACTCTGCTTGAATCGAAAGAATACAGGTCTTTGTAAGGTCTTTGTAAGAACACTTGACTCTCCATCACTACCTTTGGCATGAGGTTGCTAGAGGCACCAGAGTCCAGCATGGCATTGTGCAATATTTTTTCATGTATGTTTGAGATAACATAGAAAGGGGGAATAGCCCCTTCTTGATATTTTCCTTCTACTTCAAGTCCAAACAATAGCTCTAGTTTGTCATCTGTCAAGTTTAGAGTGTCGGTATCATTTCCCATGTTCAAAACCTTCAGAACTTGGCACCTGTACAATCTTGGGTTATCAGTTCAGTGAGAGGTATGGTTATCTTGATCTTTGAAATATCTCCCTCAAAACTAAAAGGTATTTGTGTTTTGGGCATATTTACATCAGTTTTATCAACCATAATTTTTTCTGCAAGTTTAGTTTGTTGATTCTAATTTTTCACTTTGGACAAAATAGTTTTCTCAGGGCCACTAGTAGATGCACTAGGGCAGCTTGGGTCACCACTT
This sequence comes from Pinus albicaulis, assembly GCA_034641835.2. Lineage (NCBI taxonomy): Eukaryota > Viridiplantae > Streptophyta > Pinopsida > Pinales > Pinaceae > Pinus > Pinus albicaulis. The sequence goes on along the minus strand of CM076578.1, from coordinate 737,373,650 downwards.
TTTTGGCTAGTTTTGTCTATGTTTGGATCAGTTTTCTTAGCCATGGTGTTGGTACTATCTGCAACCCTCTTAGGATTATTTTCAGGTGACTTCCTAACAACAGTGTCTGCTTTGTTTTTCTTGGAGGCTTCTTGGTTCTTTTTTATCCTAAGGTCATATTTCCTATGGACCTCCATTATGGCATTTTCAAATCCTAATTGGTAGTCTTCAGAATCCTCATAGTTTGTTTTAGTTTGATCTAAGGAAAATAAACCTTGTTCTTCTTCAGTGAGAAAAACATCACCCTTATTATTAGAACCTATCAAGTTTACATGGTTTTCTCCAGGTTCTTCAGTCTCTCTTCCCTCTTCATCTACATAATTGTCTTGGAAAGGAGGCCTAATTTTTTGGTCATTGTCTCTTAGTCTGTTTTGGGGAGGGTCTCTTCTAAAGTTTGGATTCTATTTATGTTTTTGGGATTTGCTTGGTTTTCCCTAGGAGGTGTTCTTTCACTCAAGTTTATCCTTTCCATAATTCTTTCCATTACCCTCACTAAATTGTCAATTTTGGCATCAAATGAGGAGGTTGAGGCCATAGTTTCATCTTTGTAGGTGACTCTCTTTTCTTATCTCATCCTAGCCCTTTTTTCAATCAAGTTGGCCTCTACACTCACATCTCGCCTTTGCATGTCTTCTAAAGTTAGGGGATCTCTCTCTCTTAATTGATAGACCATGTCTGGATCAAAACCTTCTAGAAATTTTGCTAAAGCTAAGTCTTGTGGGGGTTTCATGTTTGGTGGGAGGGCATTGTAAACACTATTGAACCTAGTGCAATACTCTTTGACACTTTCCCCGAAATTTCTCTTAAGGTTGGTATACTCTGAAAGGATTTGGAGAGGGTTTTTCTTAATTTCCCACTTGTTTATAAATGTTTGGTAAAGGGAAGGGAGATCATGTATGTTGTTAGGATTCAATATTTTGAACCATTTCTTGGCTTCTCCTCCTAAGCTTTAGGAAAAATTCCTCATTTTTATGGTATCCTCTTCTAATTCCATGTAATCAAAAGCATCATTCATCCTATCTACGTGTTGTTGGGTAGTGGTAGATTCAACTCTGGTAAAGTGAGGGATTCTGTATTGGTAGTCATTTGGTAAAGGTATTAGAGGCTGTGGTAGTGCCAGGGGGTCATACCATGTTGCCATGATGGGAGCTAATAGAATCCAAGGAGGATTTACAAGGGGTGGATTTGTGAGAGGGGGTGGAGGATGAAGTGGAGTGGTTTTCACAGTGGATTTCTGAATGGGGGTGGTAGATGTACTTGGACCAGCAAACTAATTTTGAGCAGATTTGGGATGAAAAGAGCCAAAGTGATGGAGAAGCTGAAATTCAGGAGGAGTGAAAGGAGAGGCTTCTCTACTAGAATTCTACTGCAAATCTATGGGCTCAAGGTCATTCTGGTCAATCTCACTTTGCGACTTAGTTCTGAAAAGTTTTCTTGTATGGTGTAAGTCAAACTGGGGATCTTGCAAGGCTGTAAGGTGTTCAGGGATAGAAATTTCTCTATGAATGGTCCTAACAATGGTTGAATCTTCAGTTCTAGAAGTTTTCCACAAAAAAATTTCTAGGTCATCAATTATGGTAGGAGGGCTTAGGTCTGGGTGAGATCTGGTATTGATCCTTTGTGAAGCCAAATTTCAAACTCAAAGTGTAGAGAGGCTGAAATTTTATGACTGTTTTTGGAAGGCTGGCCTCTCTTAGTGTTTGCTAAACTCACACAGTGTGTAACTAGGCCTCTAAAATTCTCAGGGCTGATTTTACAAAATCCTAGGGAAGTCTATGAGAACTAGAAAATTTAGTAGTCCTACTGGAGGCTAGTGGAGTCACCAGGTGGATGTGTTCTGCTATTTTAAGGATATTCATTTATAGTCCACCACCAATAACTGAAAAAAACTAATCTAGAGATTTTTTTTGGGATTTTTTGAGTTCCTTTATGTAGCCCTAAGGTTCCTATGAGTGTCCTCCAGTTGGGTTGTCATTTTTCTAGGATGGTGAAATAGTTAGGTTCTATTCTTGGCTAACACTGGACTTTCTAAGTTTAACTGAAGGTCTGTGAGTCTGTAAGAGATATTCAGGCTACTATGTACTCAGAGTCCCACTGTGATCGTCATTAGGTTAGGTCCCCGTAATTTTTTAGATTGGTGAGAAAAAATGAACCGCGGTAACATCAAACCAGTCTTTGGAGTCCTAGGACCTAGCCTTCTTGGACTCAGAGAGAACTCTCTCCATTTTTTGCAAAGGATGTGAACTTGTTTGCTTTTAGTGTTTGATTTTAGGCTAGTTGTTAAGTTTAGGGTTTTTTTGTTTTTTTTGGTTGGGTAGATGATCAAGTAGAATAGATGGAGTGAGGAACCTTAAAGTCATTGGGCTATGGAGCCTATAAGAAGTCATGGAAAGTTCAACAATGAATTAGGGTGCATCACAAGGAAAATATAACATGGTCAAATGGATTTTCAAGGTTTGTGTGAGATGAGATGAACATCAACTTTGTGAAAAAATTACGGCAAAGGGAAGTTAAGAATCCTTTGTCAAATAATTTAACAAGAAGGGCCTTCAACACTATTTTGCATAAAGAAGTAATCATAAGACAGGGCAAACCAATAACTCTTTGATTAAACTCAAGCCAATAAGCATTTAAGACAAACAATCCAGTGAATTATAGAAGGAAAGAAACTTATTTAACTTCTAGTGATTTAACCTTCAAGGTTAGAAAACATTTAAGATAGACATATAACATAAATCAAAGAAGAGAGAACTCCTAAACATCATTGATCATAGCCATTAAGACCTCTAGAGAAACCTTTCAAGACTGGACAAAGGGTATGATCGAAACATAGCCTCTTTGGAAAAACCTAATTAGTGATACTTCAAACAAAGATCTCAAGAAAAATGTTTTAGTGACATCAAACAAGCAGGGCTAACCATAAAATATCTTTGATATCTATTGTATTCAATCATTCATAAGATAAACAAGCTTGGGTGGGTCTAGAGAGCATCCAAGAATTCTCTAAACTAACCTAGCAAAGGAAAACATAGAGCCAGTGAAGAACAAACAAAGCTAAGGTGCCTTTGAAAAACATTTCTTAGTTTTAACAAAAAAAATAACAATAATACTACTTGCAAGTTTGAGACAAATTGTAAAGAAGAGGGGAAATAAGAGACTAATTAAACTAGAGACTATAGAGACATGAGAGATGAAATATATTAAGAGAACAAAGAGATTAACTCAAATGCATGTTATTACATTGAATGACATGAGTACATATTCATGGAGGGAAAAATGTGCACTAAGTTGGGGTTCCTTAGTGCATGCATAAAAAGAAGAAATCAACCCCCCTTAATTTTAGTTAACTAGCCCAATTATTTCTAATCAATAATAGAGTTGACTAAGAATAGGAACAACTATAAACAAGTGGTAATTGAACAAATAAATTACAAGTGTAACTCCTAACTCTAGAAATACAACAAAACTCCAAAAATAGGACTAAATATTAGGAAATAAAGTTTCTAAGAATAGAAGGATAAGAGGATAAGATTATTTGTAGACATAGGAAGGGAAGTGTGCACTTTCATAAGAGGAGGATAAGATAAGAAAGTCCACTCTCAGTGCCAAGTCACAACCATGTCATTCCCTAGAACTACTTACTAAAAGTAGAAAATATTATAAATATGACACCTATTAATAATATATAGGAAAATAATAAACTTGTTATAAATAAACATATTATAATAGCAGTATTTGAGGTAATGTTCATGTGCTCCAACATCACTAACTTATAATAAGCAATTGAAAAATAAAAATAAAAATAAAGGATAAAGTGTCCTATTACTACCTATTTAGATTTATTTGTCTTGTAAGACATGTGTTAAACCCTTGAAATCATAGAGAGAAATGAAATTTGAAAGGTACATTCTCTTTATTATACACATAAAATCACTAACTTTATATCAATTAAGTTTGAATTTAAGTCATTTATATAATAATTCCTTATACCACCCATGATACTAGATTGCAATTAATATCAACTATACCCCATACTCATGCATTTCAAAGACCATCAACTATGTGTAAATAAAATTGCATATAATTTTCATTAATTTGCATAAAATAAACAAAATTATTTAGGTTCAAACATGAAAAGTATTTATCTTTTAATTTTTTAGTGGGCAATAATCACTACTAAGTTTGCACATTTATACTTTGATTCCTACTTATTATGCAAATACTTGCTTAAATTATGGTGAGCAATCGTGATAGGTTATTTAAGGTTATTTAAGTGAGTTTAAGCTATTTTCAAGGATTTTAATTTTAGCTATGAATCTTAACAATGAAAAATCATTGCACAAATATTTAAAAATAGTGGCATAAAATATTGCAACTACATCCATAAATTATGGCAAAAAAAATTAAGGCAGTTATATACATGGCACAAAGCTGCAATAAGACCTTCAGAGTTATGGTCCAATAAAATGTTTAAAAAATATATTTTTAATATTGAAAAATAAATATATGTTTTTCAAATTTAACCATTATAACTTGCATTGGTAAGTGCTAAACTAATAGTGGCTAACTTTATTACCAATAACAATGACAATAGATAAAAAATTTAATAGTTAAAAAAAAATTAAAAAAAAATAAGAGTTAAAATGTTTAACTTTGAAAAATAAATATTTATTTTTCAATATTATTAGAAAAGAAATCAAACATTTGATTGGAGCATAACTTGAACGTCTGATTGCAACCTTGGCACAATATAATGCTATGTGGATAATTTCTTCACATATTTTATACCATAATTTATGGATATTATTCCAATATTAATGCATGGTTTTTATATATTTTTGTAGTGATTTTGTATTCTTAACCTTTGCACTAAAACTAACTAGAAATAAAATCCTTAAAAATAGTTCATATTAAGGTAAATAACATATTTACCATCAATAACATGTTATTATAATTTATGCAAGTCTTTTCATATAAATAGGATAGGAATAAGATGTAAATAAATTATTTAAGTTTTCCTTAATGTAGAAATAAAATTGTAAATGTGTAGACTTACTAGTAGTTACTATCCATCAAAATTTATGTAGACCTTGTACAAGAGTAAGCTATTGATTTATCACTTCACATCTCATTTTTTCTACTGAAAAGGTACTATATGATTTGATTTTCGTACTCACCACTAATAATTTAAAATTGAACGATATGAGTTATAATTTTAACACAATTTTTTTAAAAACATAATTTCTAAAATAAATAACAAGGACTATATGGTCTCACAATGTTTGTTCTACTTAAAACCCTATTTAAGAGAAAAAAATAGAGTCTCAATGAATAGTACTTACTTATATGTGTTATGATTCAAATATAAGATATCAATCAATAGAAATGTGGTGCAGATCTCATAGCATCTATGTCATATGGTTCAAGTTCGAGTTCGGGTTCAGTTCGATTAGGTTTGGTTTGAGTTTGAATTTTTTTGATGAGGTTCGGATCAGGTTTTCCATTAGGTTAGTCTATATACATTTTCTATATATGTACATATATTAGGTTTAGAATGAAATATAGGATAAAATAATAAGATATCAATATCAATAAACATAAAAAATTCTACCACTAACATGGAAATTGCAAAGATAGATTACAAGTTTTATTTGTAACATGAGGTTATGAGTTTTGATCTATGGACTTGACTAATAACTATAAAATTAAATGAGATTCATCAAATCTAAAATAATAACTCCAAAATTCAAACCTCAAAATTAAAATATAACCAACCTTATGTTATAAGATAACATCACTAAATCAAAATAGTATAACTAATTCATCATCCTAACATCACTAAATCAAAATAGTATAACTAATTCATCATCCATTACAATCACTAAATCAAATTAGTGTATGTAACTCATTGTCCCAAATGGAGTTACATTTTGTTATTATACTTAATGGTTATAGATGAATTAGAATAATATAACATAATTCTCATTTCAATTAAAATGTACACCTAACTAATAACCTTTTATAAAAATAATGATTAATTGAATGTATGAACCATAACTTTTTATTAAAATAATATTTAATTAGTTTTGAGTTGTGTATTTTTATGTTTTGTATGTATATGTAGCATTTTTATTTTCATTACAAAAATTGTAATGGGTTGAAATTATAATAGTATTTAATTAGTTTTGAGTTGTGTATTTTTATGTATAAAGGGCATTCTAATTTTCATTATGATACTTTGGTAATATTTTAAAATGAAGCCTGTAATAGCGGAGTCGAGTCAATTGTTTAACCTAACTAACTGACATCGTTTAACCTAACTGACATTGTCGGCTGGCTTCTTTGGCTTTCAGGACGGACCCGTGAATATATATTATATGTAGTGCAAAGTTCAATTCGAATCGGTAGTCAATTGCATTGGATAGATCAAACGAGCAAAAGAAGATAAATCACAAGGAAGAAGTTCAACATCTAGTCGCAATCTTCATTTTTGTAAATAAACAGCTGATATTCATATTGTCCATCAGAATGTGTGGACTATTGGTATCATGCCTTGCAATTTCTTGTGTCACGTCCGCATACGAGAGTTACAATTCAGCACTCAATAAGATTTCCAGAAAATCTACGCGGATCGCATATAGTGGCCTCTTTGCATTCTCTCTAATTCTTGCATGGACTTTGCGAGACTTTGGTGCGCCACTTCTGCCCAACAAAACTCCATGGATTATTTCTCATTCCGGTACACGATGGTTCGAGGCAGATTCTCTGGTTCTACGTGTGAGTTTCGCCACTTTTCTGTTTTTTTCAATACTTTCTGCGCTCATGATCGGAGTAAAGGACGAGAGAAACTTTCGAGACAGTTGGCACCATGGTGGATGGATGGCAAAAATAATGGGTTGGTTCACTCTGCTTCTGATGTGCATGTTTTTCGTTTCAAATGATGTTATTGGTGTTTATGAGAAACTATGCAAATTCGGTTCAGGATTTTTTTTGCTCATTCAAGTGGTTTTACTACTGGACTTCACTCATGCATGGAATGATTCTTGGGCTTCAAAGTGTCATCAACTCTGGTACCTGGCCATGCTGCTTGTAACTCTTGTGTGTTACATTGCAACTTTTTCATTCTCTGGATATCTCTTCTACTGGTTCAGTCCTTGGGGTCACGGGTGTACTTTCAACACATTCTTTATTACTGTCACAGTAATTCAGGCATTTCTATTTGCAATTGTTGCATTACATCCTTCTGTGAACGGAAGCCTTATGACAGCTTCAGTAATCTCACTCTACTGCACATACTTGTGCTACACTGGACTTGCAAGAGAGCCGAGGGAGTATATTGAACATTGCAATGGTATAATTGCAGTTGATCATTTTGACAATGGAAAAGCTTATAGTTATAAGGGCGATGGTATGGTTGGAATGGTTATAACAATTTTGTCACTGGTGTATTCTGCAGTGAGTACTGGTTCTAACTCAAGTAAATTGACATTTCAATCTGCAAGAGATGATCCAGTTTCAGAGAAGACCCCTCTGCGCCTGTATGCATTTGATCACGAGAAGCAGAAAGATGAAAGTAGACCAGTTGCATATTCTTATTCTCTGTTCCATCTTATATTTGCTGCTGCAAACATGTATTCAGCGATGATTCTAATTGGCTGGAAAACAACTACTACTTCTACTTCAATAATAAAATCCAATGATTTGGGTTGGCAATATGTTTGGGTGCGCATCTCAATGGAGTTGACAACAGCAGTTCTCTTTATTTGGACTGTTCTCGCACCAATCATCTTTCCTGACAGGGATTTCTCTTAACCTGTGTTTTTTCTTAAGCTGTGTTTAGAAGACCATTAACTTTGTGATTCAGCCAGAGGCTTAGCTCAAATATTGTCTATTACTAAGTTGTTGTACTAAATATTGCTACGAACATTTTAATATCTGATGTAATTATGGCTGTCCACTATGGTTGAGATATTCAATCAATTTTGATTTAAAATGCAAGTTTATTGGAGTTTTTTCAATATGAACTTAATTTCATTTGTATATACAATAGCATAATAGTGCTGTTCATATAAACAAAAAAATCAACCACTAGGATATATGGGTAGCATTCAGGTATCATTCAATACATTTTCATATGCATTGTTATTTAATTCGATAAAATATTTATTTTAAAATTATTTTATACATCTTTCATGATCATTTATGGTTTTTAATTTATTTCGATCTAATATTTTTACTATATACTTATTCAAGTGTGTTTTATTTCGCAACTTCGTTTTCATAACCATTACGTTATAATAAACTTGTTTGAAAAACTTACAACTAACTTAGAAACACATAGGGAAATTTTTTTTTATAAATTCAACTTCAAATAAACTTCCAATCTCATTGATCAAATTGTTGTGAGGGCTAAAATTATAATGGATCCTAATAGAAAATTATAATTGAAATTTGTTGGAAATTATTTACTGTTAATAGATTTCCAATCTCTCTCTTCCTCCAAAGGCCTTACAGATATTCTTATGTCCAAAAGAGTGAAATTGAACATATCATTGCAGAAATGCTAGAGGCTGGTATAATTCAACCAAGTCAAAGTTCTTTCTTTGCTCTAGTCGTATTGATGAACAAGAAGGATGGATCATGGCACATGTGTCTGGATTATAGGGAGCTCAATAAGATCACTATTAAAGATAAATTTCCCATTCTTGTGATTGATGAATTATTGGATGAATTATATGGAGAAATTTATTTCACGAAGTTGAATCTTCGTTTTGGATATTATCAAATTAGAATGAAGACTGAAGAAATTCTAAAAAATGACATTTCGACCTCATGACGGTCATTCTGAATTTTTGGTCATGCCTTTTGGCCTTACCAATGAACCTTATACATTTCAAGGGTTGATGAATTCCATTTTCAAAACCTTCCTTAGTGTTGGGTATGTGTTATATTATTTTCACGACTAGTCATGTGTGGGGGGGCGATAACCCCCCATGTTGTGTCAGGTGTAGTAGGGGGTTCAGAAGGGGAGAGGTAACCCCCCCTATCGGGGTCTGGGGCAGTGCCTCGAGAAAAATTTTGTGGGCCTTATTTTCCAGTGGGCGGACCTGCCCATGGTTTTGTGCATGGATTTTCACATGGTTTTGGGGTACGATTGTTTTCGGCCCTTGGAATTTTGTAGATCCGGTCAAGGGAACTACGATTATGTTCTAATCCAAGATTAATGGATTGGGGTTTATGTATGCTTCGACATGTATATATATGTGTTGTAACACTAAAAGTAATATAATGAAAAATAAATTTGGTCCTCCCGATTTGGGATCTAGGGAAAATCTCTGTGTTTATCTGTTTTATGTTTATGCTCTCGCTATTGTTTATTTTATGTTTTAAGATTCGTTTGTAGATAATTTATGTACAGAGTTAAAACCTACATTTGGTATCAGAGTTGTTTCGGCTTCAAGGGGACGCCTTTGCTGCTGAGGGTTTTTTGCTCGGGCCTGTGGTAGACCCTATTCAGTGAGAGATCTTCAGGATTGATTCTTGCAGTGAAAGAAGATGGCGAGCAGTGGAAATATAGAGATTCAGAAATTTAATGGTCATATTTTTGAGTTGTGGAAGCTCAAGATGGAGGATCTGCTGGTGGATAAAGACTAGTGGGTCATGGTAGATATAGGTACTAAACCAATGGAAATGTCAGATGAAGACTGGAAGAAGTTGGATCTGAAGGCGAAGAGCACAATACGGTTGTGTGTTTCAGATTCGATATTGTTGAATACATCTGGGGAAGCTACGGAAAAGAATTTGTGTGACAAACTTGGGAGTTTGTACCAATCTAAGTCTCTGGTGAATAAATTGTTCCTGTGGAAAAATATGTATAACCTAAGGATGAAGGATGGAGACTTGGTGATAGAGAATATGAATGCCTTCAATACTGTGGTAAGTCAGTTGTCATTTTTTGATATTAAAATCTCGGATGAAGATAATTGCATCAGTTTTTTGTGTTCTCTACCAGAATCATGGGATATTCTGGTTATTGCAATAGGTAGCAATATAACTACCTTGATATTTGATGACATTGTCTCAGCCTTGTTGTCTCAGGAAATGAGACGGAGAAATATGGAGGGTCAGAATGGATATGCCTTATCTGTACGAGGAAGGTCCCAGAATAGAAACAAGAATAAGATTTCGAGTGGGAGATCTAAATCTAGAGGGAGATCTAAATCTCCTGGAAAGTTTGTAAAGGTGCGCTGGAAATGTGGAAAGGAAGGGCACTAAAAAAAGGACTGCAGATCTAAAGCTCCTGAGAAAGGAAAGGGCTCTGATGATGCTCCTTCTGCAGAGGTAAAAACCACCTCGGATGAAGGTGGGGATGTGTATTTGGCTTCTTCTTAAAATACACATGTATATCATGAGTGATGGTTTATTGACTTGGGTGCATCCTTTCACTTCACTCCCCATAGAGAGTGGTTCTACGAGTATAAAAAATATTATGGCGGTGATATCTTCCTAGGGGATGATAGGAAGTCCAAAATTGTCGGACATGGAAAAGTCAAGCTAAAGCTGCAAGGTGGAAGGACTAGAACACTTCGTGGTGTTCTGCACATTCCTGCATTAGCCAGAAACATTATTTCTATAAGCAAGATGGATGATGCATGTGTAAAAAAAGTGTTCGATAAAGATACCTGTAAGATGGTTCGGGGAGAACCAGTGTTAATGCGGGGAGTTCAGATTGGAACTCTATACAAGCTTTAGGGTAGCACTGTTATTGATGGGTGCAACAGTTTTGTGGTTCCTAAAAGTGGACCGGAAAGCATAGTAGTCTCTGGAGAAAAGACCATGCTATGGAATCAAAGGCTTGGACATATTGGATAGAAGGGCCTTCAGATACTGCATGGAAATGGTATGGTAGAAGGTATGTTAGGTTTGTGTTATATTCTTTCCACGACTATTCATGCACGCGGTTGGGGGGGGGGGGGGGGGTAATAGGGGGGCGGTAACCCCCCTTGTTAGGGTCTGAGGCAACGGCCCAAAAAAAAAAATTGGTCCTTACTTTTTGGTGGGCGGACCCGCCCATGGTTTTGTGCATGGGTTTGTGCATGATGGTTTTCGGCCCCTGGTATTTTGTAGCTCCGGTCAAGGGAACTACGGTTATATTATAATCGAGGGTTAATGGATTGGGGTTTATGTATGCTTCAGAATGTATATATATGTGTGTTGTAACACTAAAAGGAATATAATGAAAAATCAAGCCGGTCTTCCTGATTTGGGATCTAGGGGAAAATCTCTGTGTTTATCTGTTTTATGTTTTATAATCTCGCTATTTTTTATTTTATGTTTTAAAGATTCGTACGTAGATAATTTTTGTACAGAGTTAAAACCTACATTTGGTATCAGAGAAGTTTCAGCTTCAAGGGAATGCCTTTTCTGCTGAGGAGTTTTTTCCTCAGGCCTGAGGTAGACCCTGTTCAGTGGGAGATATGAGAGATCGATTCTCGTGGTGAAATATGATGGCGAGCGGTGGGAAGATAGAGATAGAGAAATTTAATGGTCAGAGTTTTGAGTTGTGGAAGCTCAAGATGGAGGATCTGCTGGTGGACAAGGACCAATGGATCGCGGTAGATCTGGGTACTAAACCAACGACAATGTCAGATGAAGACTGGAACAAACTGGATTGAAAAGAAAAGATCACAATATAGTTGTGTGTCTCATATTCAGTATTGTTGAATGTATATGGGGAAGTTACGGCGAAGACCTTGTGGGACAAACTTGGGACTTTGTACCAAACTAAGTCTCTGGTGAATAAATTGTTCTTGCGGAAAAATCTATATAACCTGAGGATGAAGGATGGAGACTCTGTCATAGAGCATCTGAATGCCTTCAATACTGTGGTAAGTCAGTTTTTATCTGTTTATATTAAAATATTAGATGAAGATAAGTGCATCAATTTTTTGTGTTCTCTACCAGACTCGTGGGACAGTCTGGTTATTGCAATAGGTAGCAATACAACTACCTTGAATTTTGATGATATTGTCTTAGCCTTGTTGTCAGAGGAAATGAAACAGAGAAATATGGAGGCCCAGAATGGAGATGCCTTATCTATATGAGGAAGGTCCTAAAACAGAAACAAGAACAAGGTTTTGAGTGGGAGATCTAAATCTAGAGAGAGATCTAAATATCCTGGAGAGTTTGTAAAGGTGTGTGGGAAATGTGGAAAGGAAGGGCACTTCAAAAAGGGCTACAGATCTTACGCTCTTAATAAAGGGAAGGGATCTGATGATGCTCCTTCTGCAGAGGCAAAACCATCTCGGATGAAGGTGGGGATGTGTATTTGGCTTCTTCTTCAAATACACATGTAGATCATGAATCATGGTTGATTGACTCGAGTGCATCCTTTCACTTCACTCCTCATAGGGCGTGGTTCTGTGAGTATGAGAAATATGATGGCGGTGATGTCTTCTTAGGTGATGATAGGAAGGACAGAATCGTCGGACGTGGAAAAGTCAAGCTGAAGCTGCAAGGTGGAAGGATTAGAACACTTCCTGGTGTTCTACACATTCCTGCATTGCACAACAATCTGATTTCTGTAAGCAAGATGGATGATGTAGGTGTAAAAACAGTGTTTGAGAAAGATACCTGTAAGATGGTTTGGGGAGCACTGGTATTAATGCAGGGAGTTCACATTGGAACTCTATACAAGCTTCAGGGTAGCACTATTATTGATGGGTGCAACAGTTCTGTGGTTCCCAAAAGTGGAGCAGAAAGCCTAGCGATCTGTGGAGAAAAGACCATGCTATGGCATCAAAGGCTTGGACATATTGGAGAGAAGGACCTTTGGATATTGCATGGAAATGGTATGGTAGAAGGTATGTCTAATAGCTCTTTGAATTTTGATTTCTGTGAACATTGTGTATATGGGAAGCAGAATCGGGTGAGTTTTCCTTCTGGTGCTAAGATGGTGAACAAGATATTAGAGCTTGTGCACAGTGATGTGTTTGGACCTGTGTCGGTTACATCACTGGGTAAGTCTATGTACTATGTTTGATTCATAGATGACTTCTCAAGGAATACATGGATATATTTCTTAAGGAAGAATCTGAAGACTTTGACAGATTTAAAGAATTTAAGGCTCTGGTGGAATCCAGACAGAGAAAAAGATAAAGGTGCCGAGGATAGATAATGGTTGGGAGTTCTGCAAGAAGGAATTTGAAGAGTTCTATAAGAAGTGTGGTATAGCACAGCAGAAGACTACTCCATACACACCTCAGAAAAATAGAGTTGTAGAAAGAATGAACAGAACGCTGATGGAAAAAGCAAGAAGCATGCTTAGTGGTACCGAGTTAGGACAATAATTCTGGGTTGAGGCAGTGGAGACTGCATGTTACTTGGCTAACATATCACCTTCATCGACGTTGGAGGATAAGACCCCACATGAGGTATGGACTGGTAAGAAACCCTCTCTTTCACATTTGAGGGTATTTGGATGTGATGCATATGTACATGTTCCAAAGGAGAAAAGGAGAAAGTTGGATAATAAATCTAAACGGTGCATATTTATTGGGTATAAGGATGGTTTAAAGGGTTAAAACCTACATTTTTGTATCAAATTTGTCTGGTGAAAAATTTCCCAAGACACAAGAAGAAGAGGAGGATATGTCTTGTGTTCCATATGAAATTGCAGTGGGTAGCCTGATTTATGCAATGGTCTATACTAGATCAAACATTGCACATGCAGTGGAAGTATTGAGGAGGTTTATGTCAAACCTAGGGAAGGAGCATTGGACAGCAGTGAAGCGGGTTTTTAGATATTTGTGTGGCACTAGTGATTATGGTTTGTGCTACCAGGGGAGACCGGGATTGGAAAGGGTGTTGGACATTCGTGGTTTTGTTGATGCAGACTAGGCTGGATATCTGGACCAAAGAAGATCCATAAGTGGGTATGTGTTTAGCCTATTTGGAGGTGCAATCAGTTGGATGAGTAAAACATAGTCTGTAGTGGCTCTTTCAACTACAGAGGCAGAATACATGGCAGCCACTCATGCAAGCAAGGAAGCAGTTTGGTTGTAGAGATTGTGTTGAAGTATGGGGTTGGTACAGCAAGCTATAAGGATAGACTGTGATAGCCAAAGTGCCATTTTATTCGCTAACAACCCTTCTTATCATTCAAAGACAAAGCATATTGATGTTCAATATCACTTTGTGAGATATATGGTTGAAGCTAAAAGGGTATTGCTAGTAAAGGTGGACAGTTTGAAGATTGTTGTAGATGCATTGACAAAGTCTGTGAGCACTCAGAAGTTCTCTAGGTGTAGAGAAACAATGGGTGTTTCAAAGTTGGGCTAATGACTCAGCTCTCTTGTGGCCCCCTGCGGAAAGAAAACAACAAGTGGGAGAATGTTGGGTTTGTGTTATATTCTTTCCACGACTAGTCATGCACGGGGGGGTAATAGCCCCCCCCTTTATGTTGCGCTGGGCTGACCCACCCATGGTTTTGTGCATGGGTTTGCACATGGTTTTAGGGCATGATGGTTTTCGGCCCCTGGTATTTTGTAGATCCGGTCAAGGGAACTACGGTTATATTCTAATCCAGGGTTAATGGATCAAGGTTTATGTATTCTTTGGCATGTATATATATGTGTTGTAACACTAAAAGGAATATAATGAAAAATCAAGCTGGTCATCCCGATTTGGGATCCAGGGGAAAATATCTGTGTTTATCTATTTTATGTTGTATGCTCTCGCTATTATTTATTTTCTATTTTAAAGATTCGTACGTAGATAATTTTTGTACAGGGTTAAAACCTACAAGGTATGTCTAATTTCTCTCTGTATTTCGATTTATGTGAACATTGTGTATATGGGAATCAGAATCGGGTGAGTTTTCCTTCTGGTGCTAAGAGGGCGAAAAAGATATTAGAGCTTGTGCACAGTGATGTGTTTGGACTTGTGTCAGTTCCATCACTATGTAATTCTTTGTACTATGTTTCATTCATAGATGACTTCTTAATGAATACATGGATATATTTCTTGAGGAATAAATATAAAGTCTTTGACATATTTAAAGAATTTAAGGATCTGGTGGAAAACCAAATAGAGAAGAAGATAAAGGTGTTGAGGACAGATAATGGTGGGGAGTTTTGCAAGAAGGAATTTGAGGAGTTCTGTAAGAAGTGTGGTATAGCACGACATAATACTACTCCACACACACCTCAGAAAAATAGAGTTGCAGAAAGAATGAATAGAACGTTGATGGAAAAGGCAAGAAGCATGCTTAGTGGTACCAGGCTAGGACAAGAATTTTGGGATGAGGCAGTGGAGACTGTATGTTACTTTTTTAACAGATCACCTTCATTGGCGTTGGAGGATAATACCCCACATGAGGTATGGACTGGTAGGAAACCCTCTCTTTCACACCTGAGGGTATTTGGATGTGATGCATATGTACATGTTCCAAAGAAGAAAAGGACGAAGATGGATAATAAATATGAAAGGTGCATATTTATTTGGTATTAGGATGGTTTAAAGGGTTACAAGCTTTGGAACTCGGAAATAAGGAAGGTTGTGTACAGTCGAGATGTGGTGTTTAGAGAGGTGAAAGATGTTTTTAAACATGAATTCCTACCAAAGGAACCTAAGAATATAGAGTTTGAACTAAAGGAGGAAGAATTAGACTCTACAACAGAAGAAGACTCAGAAGAGGAAGAGCCACAAACTCTAGTTGTGAGAAGATCAGTTCGGGAAAGAAGACAACCAGAAAGGTATGGTCCATCTGCTTTCTATTCAAATTTTTCTTTAACTATAACTGATGATGATCCCAAAAATTTCAAGGAGGCAGTAGATTCAAAGGATGGAAAACTCTAGAAGGAGACCATGGTTGATGAAATGGCATCCTTGCACAAAAATGAGGCATGGGATCTGGTGGAGTTGTCGGCTGGAAGGAAGCCCATTAGGAGAAAATGGGTGTTTAAGAAAAATATGAATGTAGAAGGCAAGGTGGAGAAATACAAAGCTCGATTGGTAGAAAAAGGTTATTCCCAGGTGTCGAGAATTGATTTTGGTGATATTTTTTCTCCTGTTGCCAAAGTTACTTCTATTAGATTACTTTTATTCGTTGTTGTTGCATTTCATTTTGAGGTAGAACAAATGGATGTGAAGACAAAATTTCTTCATGGGGATCTAGAAGAGGAGATCTACATGAAACAACATGAACGCTTTATGGTGAAGGGGAAGAAAGAACTAGTATGCAGGCTAAAGAAGTCTTTGTATGGGTTAAAACAGTCACCAAGGATGTGGTATCAGAAATTTGATACCTATATACAGGGACTTGGCTTCACCAAAAGCAAGGAGGATCATTGTGTTTATTTTAAATTAATTGGTGACTGTGTTATTTATTTGGTCTTGTATGTGGATGATATGTTGTTGATTGGAAATGACAAAGAAATTATCCAAGATTTGAAGACCCAACTTTTCTCCAAATTCGACATGAAGGATCTTCGTGTTGCAAACTATATTTTGGGCATGTAAATTAAGAGAGATCAGGCAAAGAGGAATCTCTGGTTAAACCAGATAAAGTGTGTCAATACTATATTGAAGAGGTTCAATATGAAGGATAGTAAACATTTTCTAATTCCTATAGGTACAAGGTTGTTTACTAAACAATGTCCCAAGACACAAGAAGAAGAGGAGGATATGTCTCGTGTTCCATATGCAAGTGTAGTGGGTAGCCTGATGTATGCAATGGTCTGTACTATACCAGACATTGTACATGCAGTGGGAGTATTGAGCAGTTTTATGTTAAACCCAAGGAAGGAGCATTGGACAGCAGTGAAACAGGCTTTCAGATATTTGCATGGCACTAGTGATTATGGCTTGTGCTACCAGGGAATACCAGGATTGGAAAGAGTGTTGTAAATTCATGGTTTTGTTGATGTTGATTGGGCTGGAGATCTGGACCAAAGAAGATCTACAAGTGGGTATGTGTTTAGCCTATTTGGAGGTGCAGTCAGTTGGATGAGTAAAAGACAGTCTGTAGTAGCTCTTTCAACTATAGAGGTTGAATACATAGCAGCCACTCATGCAAGTAAGGAAGAAATTTGGTTGTAGAGATTTTGTTCAAGTATGGGGTTGGTGTAGCAAGCTATAAGGATAGGTTGTGATAGCCAAAGTGCAATTTTCCAGGCTAAGAACCCTGCTAACATTCAAAGACAAAGCACATTGATGTTCAATATCACTTTTTGAGAGATATGGTCGAGGCTAAAAGGGTGTTGCTGGTAAAGGTGGAAACCTTGAAGAATGTTGCAAAAGCATTGACAAAGTTTGTAAGCACTCAGAAGTTCTCTTGGTGTAGAGAAACAATGGGCATTGCAGAACTGGGATAATGACTAAGCTCTCATGTGGCCCCTTGCGAAAAGAAAAAAACAAGTGGGAGAATGTTGGGTATGTGTTATATTCTTTCCACAACTAGTCACGCACGGGGGGGTTGCGCCGAGCGCAGCAAGAGGGTCACAGGGGGGGCGGTAGCTCCCCCTCTCAGGGTCCAAGGCAGCACCCCGGGAAAAAAAATTTGGGCCTTATTTTCTAGTGGGCAGACCCGCCCATGGTTTTGTGCATGGGTTTGCACATGGTTTTGGGGTACGATGGTTTTCGGCCCCTTGTATTTTGTAGATCCGGTTAAGGGAACTCCGATTATGTTCTAATCCAAGGTTAATGGATTGGGGTTTATGTATGCTTCGGCATGTATATATATGTGTTGTAACACTAAAAGGAATATAATGAAAAATCAAGCTGGTCATCCCAATTTGGGATCCAGGGGAAAATCTTTGAGTTTATCTGTTTTATGTTTTATGTTCTCGCTATTGTTTATTTTCTGTTTTAAGATTCGTTTGTAGATAATTTTTGTATAGGGTTAAAACCTACACTTAGAAAATTTGTGTTAGCATTTTTTGATAATATACTAATCTACAACAGGCCTTGGAAGGATCATGTTCAACATGTTGATAGGGTGCTCAAACTATTGGAGGAGAAACAATTATATGAAAAAACCTCCAACTGTTTCTTTTGAGTACAAGAGGTGGAATATATGGATCATATTGCATCTCAAGAGGGTGTTAAGGTAGAACCTAACAAAATTAAAGACATTAAGGAATGGAAATTCCCCACAAACATAAATCAATTGCGAGGATTTCTCGGGTTAACAGGATATTATCGCAATTTTGTTAAGAATTATGGGAAAATATCACCACCTCTAACAACATTATTGAAGAAAGATGCATTTTCATGGACTCTTGAAGCAATTAAGGCCTTTCAACGTCTTAAAGAGGCAATGTGCCAAGAAACGGTCTTAGCTATGCCAGACTTCACAAAAACCTTTATTGTAGAATGTGATGCCTCAGGAAATTTAATTGGTGTTGCTTTAATGCAAGAAGAAACACCCATTTATTTTCAAATTCATCCAATCAAAGGAGAGTATTTACAGAAAGCTATTTATGAGAAGGAAATGTTGGCAATACTACATGCACTAAAGAAATGGTGACCTTACCTAATGTGAAGACACTTAAAGGTAAAAATTGATCATGATGGTCTTAAATACTTTTTGGAACACATAATATCTTTAGAAGAGCAGCAAAAATGGGTCACAAAGATGTTGGGTTATGACTTTGAAATCATATACAAAGAAGGGCAGCTAAATTTTGTTGCAGATGCACTCTCAAGAAAGGATGAGGGTTTGGAAGCATTGCTTTGTGCCATTTCTATTGTCCAACCAGATTGGATAATTGAAGCAAGGAAAGAATGGAATAATGACAAAGAAGTATGGACACTCATTCAAAATTTGCAGCAAGATCCCAATACATCTGATACATTTAGTTGGAAAAATAATTCCTTATGGTACAAAGATCGCTTATATCTTTGTAAGAATTCACAACTAAAAAATATATATTATTTTGGAATTGCACACCTCTCCCTCAGGAGGACACTTAGGACTTTTTAAAACTTACCACAGGATGAAGAAAGAATTTTTTTTTGGGATGGCCTTAAACATGATATCCAAAATTTTGTGGTGGAATGTTTGGTTTACCATCAAAATAAAGTTGAGACAATTAAGACCTTGGGTCTGCTACAACCTGTATCCATTCCAAATCAATTTTGGGAGGAGGTTTCAATGGATTTTATCACATTTTTCCCTAAGTCCGAAGGAAAGAGTGTCATCATGGTGGTAGTTGATAGGCTTACCAAGTATGCATACTTTTGTGTATTATCTCATCCATTTATAATGAGTAGATTTTCTACTGCATTTATGGAAACAATTCAAAAGCTACAAGGAAACCCAAATATTATTGTAAGTGATAGAGATCTCTTTTTCACTAGAAATTTTTGGATGAAATTATTTTCTTGTTTGGATAATCATCTATTTCATACCTCATCTTATCATCCTCAATCCGGTGGGGAAACTGAGATAGTGAACAAATGTTTGGAAGGATATCTTCATTGCTTTGTATCTAATAAACAAACACAATGGGTCAATTAGTTACCTTTGGTTGAATGGTGGTATAACACTTTCTTCCACGCCACAACAAAAATGACCCCATTTATGGCACTTTATGGATATCATCTGTTTTCCATCACATCATCTTTAAGAGAAAATTCTATGGTTCAAGCAGTGGAACAATTTTGGCTATTTTTAGGGTGAAACAATTTTATTATAAAATTTGGGTGAATAATTTAAAAAAAAAAATGGAAATTGGTGATATTGTTTTTGGAAAAATCATGTAAATTAGCCCACCTGTGAATATTAGCCCCTACAATTTTCCTTGATCACCATTAAAAAATTTTAATAGTTCTCCTTGAGGTAGGTTCTAGGAATGCCTGAACTCATATCCATGCCTTTGTGCTCCTCCAAAAATTCATCACAATTCTGCAACTTAAATTTCATTACCTTGAAGCATGCCTCTCCTGACCTTGGGATTTTAGTAGCCTGTGCAATTGTGTCAAGAGACACAACAAAGTTGAACATACCAACTTTCAACCCTGTACCAATGAAATTTAGAAAAAAATCTTTCAAAACCTGAGCATGGTATCCTTGTAGCTTTTGGAAGTATCGAAGGAAGCCTACATCATCAAATTCCAGTGAGAAGCGAGGGTCTTCCTCAAGCAAACTCATATCCATAGGATCATATCTAACAATGGTTACACCTTTATTT
Source organism: Pinus albicaulis (assembly GCA_034641835.2). Taxonomy (NCBI): domain Eukaryota; kingdom Viridiplantae; phylum Streptophyta; class Pinopsida; order Pinales; family Pinaceae; genus Pinus; species Pinus albicaulis. Next base: position 737,353,416 of record CM076578.1, on the reverse strand, counting down.
GATTTCTTTTGTGATGTAATATCTTCAAAAACTTGTTGATCATCTCATTCCTTGACACCTGCAAAAAACTTTGAGACAGGAAACAAATTCTTTGATACAAGAAAAGCTAATCTTATGACAACTTCCAATGATAACCTAGACCTCTAGATTGCTGGAAAAACATTTGAAGTAGCTTACAAGGATGAGGGTAAAGTGTTTAAATTTCAAATCAATATTGAATGAAAAGGTGGGATAAATTGGTGGACAAAAGACATGACGAAAGGGAAATGATTACCAAGCATGTGTATAAAATATGTTGACACATAATGAAATGAAGCAATGACAGGCTAACATTCTCTGACAACTAACTGATTTGACCTCTATGAAAAAACGCATCCTTTTTCCCACTGTTAGTAGATAAGACAAGTTTCATGGCATATGCAATTTTTGGGAGGTTGAATTCGCTACGAAAGTGTCAAGGACTTCCATAGAAAACCCTGACTGTTATGCATTGATTCCGTTGTGGATTTTGGTGGAAGTGCCAAGTGTATAGAAATGACCATATTTTCTCATTCATGATATTTTTTCAGATTTTCCTTTTACATGACTCATATCACATGAAAAATGACCTTCAAAACCCCTCACATATGTGAAATTTTATTTTTTAATTACAAATTTAAAACATCCTATTCAACCCTAACTTAACATAATTGAATCATGACTCAAAACAAACCTAATGGTTATCTTGGATAACAGTGGCTCCAATGGGGATGTTGTGCCCCTGTGGTGCATCAAAGAACTAGTAGAATATGTACCTTATACATTGGGTTGATCCCAACCTCTTGTCATATTCTTTAGCCTACATTTGTCCCTTGACATGCTCTTGAAGAAAAACATCATACAAAACAAAACTCACAACTACACTCTTCAAACTAAATGCTGAAAGAGATGCTTGCCCAACAATCTTATTTATTTACCAATAACCCTACTCTACCCCCCAACTCAAAGTCGCCTCCCACTCTTCGTCCCTTTCCTTTCTTCTTTTCGGTTCTTTTGGTAACCAAGCCATTCATTATAGCTAAAAACCAAATTTCAATTCAAGCAATATGAAATTTCCAGTACATCCAGTCAAAGGGCTAATCCAACACTTGGGCTTCTTGATTGTGCTTGAAAAACATCATAATTTAATCATCTATTGGAAACTTAGAATGAAAATGGAATCCTCGCTCCATAAGAAACACAAAATTTGTCTTGATTGATGACTGCAATAGACTTACCATTGGATCTTGGAAATTGTTATCACTTAGAAAAAGTGAAACATCATTTAACATCGTCTTAGACTTCACTTGTCAAAGGTATGGTCATAGAGTTCATTTGTCACAAGTTGGTAAAGGAAAATTTTAAATTTTTCATATTAACCTATCCTAAGGTCCAAACCCACCCCCATTCAAGTCATATCATGTCCCATCAATCATCATTTGCTGACATCTTTCATTTCCCAAGCTTTTGAATTTAAAAATGTCACTTTAGCCAGTTTTTCCTGTTTTCGTAGCAATTTACACTGTAAAAAGGTAGTTTTAACTACGAAACTATTAATAGTTTCATAGCAAAATTGTTAGGAAATGAACTAACCACGCTACAAAAAATGGTGTTTCTGTCTGTCTTTTCAAATCCGGTGCAAGGTGTCAGTCCATGATTAGAACTGTTAGGGTGGATGTCATTTGAATCAGTTAGGGTCATTTCCAAGGTACGAAGGTCATGTATGAGGTCATTATTATTTTTTTTAGCTTACATGAGTCATGATCAAGCCATGAGTTGTCATTGAAACTTTAAAACATTACCCAATTGATTATTTTTTCATTCTTCGCTTCATTTTTGTATGCTCTTGAGTTCTAGAGATCTATTTCACCAAGCCAAGCTGGTTGCTGGCATTTTCAAAAGTTTCAGGTGCCACTAATCAAGCGAGGAAGAGAAGGTATAAAATCACTATGGCTACAAAGAGGAATACCAACAAAGGTGGCCATTGTCTTAGATATGAGCCATCAGACATGAATTTGTTAAATGAAGACCCAACTGCATTAGAATTTTTTAGAAGAACGGGGTGTTTGTAGTTCTGCCAAAAATTGTAAGGGTTCCATGTGTAGGTTTCTAAGGAGTTTTCTATTAGTTTCAATGGGAAAACTTCAAAGGTGTAATGTTCTTTTTTCAGGAAATTGCTACAACAAGGAGAATATCTCAAGATATTCTAAAGTTGGAGCTCCAGCAATAAGCAAGCACAATGATGGTATAACAGCAACACTCAACTCATAAAAACATGAGAGAAATCCATAGCTTTCTTATTAAATAATAGCAACAACAATAAAATACAAGATCTTGACGAAAATGATACTCAAGATGAGCAATTCTCAGCCTCAAAGAACAAGTACATAGATCATGATGAAAACACTGCTATACAAGTGAACTCAAGCTATGACAGCGCATTTTTATGGAGAAAATGCATTCTACATATGTCAAATACATAAATAGATCAATGTATGGCCCAATACAACATTAGAAGAGATGATCTCAACTCCCGAAGACTACCTCCTATTAATCCTGGAAGGATTGACTCTAAAATACAAAATCTGCAAAATGCCGGAGTTGTTGGGTAGCTGCAGCAACTAAAAAATAGAACTAGATGGAGAAGCTATAGATGATGCCCCGAACTTAATATGTCTCCCCCAATGGATCTTTAGAATGAAAGGTTGATCCCTTCACCAAAGATCTCACCCTCTAATATTCTGCAAGAGCCCCACTGCAAATGTTCCTCTCAAAATAACGCAGTCGTTGGATGGAACTACGCTGTAGGGCTATGGAATGAATTTCCCTTGATGCCAAAGTCTGAAATAAGCTCTGGGACTCCAAACTAATATCCCAAAGGAAATATGGACTCATCCTCTGAAAATAACTAATGAAGGTGGTGTAGTGAACCCTCACTGCAACACCCAGCAACACAACATTAATTTGTTGCAGAAATAATGCTATCTTGGTGGAGGATGCTTGGCCTCAAGCCTGGATGTGAGGAAAATGAAGAAAAATCCCTCAAGAGACCCCTCAAGAAGGAGAAGGAATCCTAAATAGGAATTCCTCTAACAATTCTTGCTAAGTAGCCAAGAATGCTCTAATTGTCTGACTAGACAATGAGATGAATAATACAAGCATGAATAACAATGGTTTCCTTGTCCTCCTTTTAAACAAGTGAAAGCCCCTCTCCATGGGTCCCACTCCTATTAGGGTTTCCTCCACCAAATAACCCTTTCCTCATTCACACTGCGCTGGCTTCCTAAGTAATCCACTCCTCCTATGGCAGCACTGTTGACTTGGTCAAAATTAACCAAGCCTCCTTGCAAATAACCTTGTTCACATATGAGGGTGTGCAAACCAGCCCCAAAGATGATCCCCTTTCATATTATGAGGGAATTTATTGAGAAAAATATTATGTATGGGCCTCCTTACCCACTTATTCTCCTCCTAAGTGAAATAAGCAAAAATTAATGTTCCAAATTATTGTCAGAAAATTTTGGAACATTACAGTCCTCCCCTCCCAAATGTTGCTTGTCCCCAAGAAACTGCAAGGAAATAACTGGAACGCCTCCTCTCAAGGCATGGAGTCTATGAAGTTTTTGAGGAACATCTTCCTCATGTGGATCCTCCATCCCCCAAGTAATCATCCATGCAAAATGAGTCACCTCCCAACTAGGAAACTCCTGGAAACTGTCTTCCACCTCTAGCTCTGGCAAGGTAGGTGGGATGAAGATATGATCATGGTAGACAATGTAACCTACCCCACATTGTCCTTATCTCCACTCATGATAAGTGTAGAGAAAGTGTTGATCCTGGGCTGCAAAATACTTGCCCTCAAGTGGCAAGATGAAAACTAGATCTCCAAGGATCTCTCCTCCAATGCTACAAATCATGTTGGCCCAAGTATCTCCATATATGATGAGTTGGAAGTCATCAACATATGGCATCTCCTCCAACATATGGCTCACCTCATAAAGTGACAAATGTGTTGTTAAGGTAACCATATCATTTCCTATGTCCCCATTAGAACATGTAGTGCAAAAGGTGTGACAAATTCTCCCTTCACGGACATATTCACCCAATGTGTCTCTCCTCCAATCATGCTCCCAAGGAAAGCTCTAGCAATATCAATCAAGGTAACCTTAAGGAGAATCATTATGGCTTCCATGTGAAGTAAATGAGAAGGAAAATGGTCCCTCAAATGTAGCCAACGCAGTTTGACTCTCCACTTCCATAGAAAATAAAATGATGGGTGGCCTCCCCACCATCTACTTGCTGCCCCATTCTCCTGGAGAAAGTGAATGATGTATTGTGCAATGTATGTATGTTCTCCATGAAAAATTTCCTCCCCATATCCTCTTAGGGAGTGAACATGCACAATGGCCTCATGTAGACCATCAAATCTAGAAGGAAGAATATCCTTCCTTTCAGCAATTCCCTGTACATGTATGGTTAAGAGATACATATATATAGAAAAATCATCATGCAAATCAACAATACTCTCACCATATGTTTTTCTCATATCAATGGAGTGGCTCATAGATGAGTCTTCCCTTATCCTCAAATGGAAAAGAGTTGACTATGCTAACTCCTCCATCTCTTCATGATCTATGGAATGCCTCCTCAAGTTCTTCAAGTGGTGCATCCCACAAGAAGTACAAAAATCTAATGTGGCATTCATGGTTGCCCCATGGTTCCTCCTGGAATGTATACCATGTATAGTAAGGAGAATCATGCTCCCAATGGGCATCCTCAATCTCAGGCCCACTCTCCAATAAAAGCTCCCCATGAACATGAACATATCAACAATACATGGAAGCATAGTACAAGAATAACAAGTTTCCAAATGACAACCAGAAAGTGGATCAAGGTCCCACACAAAGAACTTGCATAGTGCATGCCCTACCTACATCAAATAAAACAAAAATAAGTGCTTCTCTAGCCACTTGTTTGCTGCCACAATCATCCTACAAGATGTGAACATGAAAGTAAAAAAGGGTGTCAATGGTACACACCGAAAATCATGTGGCTCTCCCCACAAACGACCAATGAGATAGCCAATCTCAATGCTACAATTGGCTTCAAGTACATCATAATACAAAATGAAATAAGGAACAATCCTCCTTGGTACAATATGCTGCCCATAAAAAAATAGGAAGTACAAAACATAAAGTGAAATTGCACATCCTCCATTATGTACTCGAAAACTTGAGCTGAAATGGCTCAACTGAAGAAGCTCCCTTACTCTCAATGAGTATGAAGGTGGATGTGACATCCTCACCATCATCATCCAGGCTCTGCATCTCTCCATATGCTGATGTATGTCCTATTGAATGCCCTCCCAAATGAGCTCCTCTGCCAAGGTAAGATATGCATCAAAATGCATGGAAAAGAAGTCCTCATATGCCGCATGCAGCAACTTCTCCTTGAGACTAGAATATCTAGTCAAGAAGACTCTGACATGTGTATAGATGACCATATCATCCATCATATACTCATCATATCTATCTGGGTCATCTAGGATCATGCATGCTCCAATATTCTTGGAGTACTCTACTAAGAGCTAAGATCTCCAATAAGGATCAATCCCCCCAAGAGACAGCGTTGGTGATCTGGCATGTGTAGCTCTCCTTCTGTTGTTGTTTGCTACTTTGACATCCCTCAAGCCAAAGTTCTCCTCCAAGATATTCACCTCTCCAAAATCCAAGAGCGGTGAATTCGAAGACAAAATGTGTCTCATCAATGATAGATCAGGTGGCCTCCCTAATGGAATGCCTCTATGCAGTGAGACATCTATATGTCAAGAGTGGACTGCACATATGGTTGGGAATCTTTCCCTTTCTCTCACAGTGCCATAAATTATGCCTCCTCTTTGCTCTAGCTCTCTGAAATAGAGAAGGGTGTGGACTCCTCATCATATGATGCTACTCTCCCTTCCTCCCTCCTTCTAGCTGTAGTGCTGCACAATCATGCTTCTCATTGATTGTGCTAGGATATCCATGAATAAGATCCTAGGGACCTCCTTGAAAATATTCAAGAATCCCTCTAGTCAGAGCAAGAGCTCCTCCTTCCTCTACATGAGGTGCTATATCAACTCTATAAATGACAGCGTTGTTGCCCTCATCCTCCTCAATATGAGTGGGAAACCCTCAAATGATTAGATCATATTTTGAAAAAGAGATCTCTTTGCCTCTTTGGGCCAAAAATGAATATCTTGCCTCCAAATAAGCATCATGCAAGATATCAACCTCCTTCATAGCTTTCTGCAGTGATTCTGAGTCTATGGTTTTCTTCAATACATGCAAGGGTTTTGTTTGTTTGATTGTGTTTTCTTCCTCCACATGTGTTTCATAATTTCTTCTACCAAATCTCCTCATCAAAGTTCTAATGAACATTGCATAGGAAGAGTTATTTGCATTTTTCAAAGTAAAAGATTCAAATAACCACCATGCATAGACCTTACCTCCCAAGTGCAGTGCTGCTACTCTGATGGCTTCATCTTTGGTAATCTGATGCTGCTGCAAAAAGGTGTCTAGCTCTTCTATCCAAGCCCTGGCTAAACAAGTAGGGGATCCATCAAAGATAGATAGAATAAATCTATCCTCATCTTGTTTCTTGCTCCTCCTCACCATGATCTTGCAAAACTCTGAAAAAGTAACATGATCTCTAAACCTCTGGGTTTGAGATTCATACTCATACAAGAAACCTTTAAGAGTTCCTTTCTTCGACATTTATTCTTCTTCTTCTTCTCTCATGGCAATTCAGGCAACGTGAATACACTGTATATCATAGGGTGTAGCTTCATGCTCACATCCCCTCCAAGAAAATCTAGAGTTTGACTTAATTCCAAACCCTCTTAGAGATTATGTGCAAATCTCCTTCCTTATCTTCTCAAATTCTTCATGAATGCTCAGTAAGGATCTTGGAATAAGCTTTGTAAGCTTTCCTTCCCTCTTTTCTCCATATGATGGAGTCTTCATTTTCTCTCTCTTTGATAGCACTGAAAATTTCCCATCTTAGGAATATCGAAATTCGATTCTAGAGATTGACTACAGGGGCATTTACTGGATATGTCACCTTTGAAAAAAGGATGAGATCCAGAGGCTACCTGGTTATCTGTAGAATTCGTCTATAGAGCTCGAAATATTCCCCCTTCAAGGATTCTGTACTTAAGCTTGAAGCTGCAGGCTTAGCCAAAGATCATGCTCTGATACCACTGTAATTTTCCTTTTTCAGGAAATTTATACAACAAGGAGAATATCTCAAGATATTCTAAAGTTGGAGCTCAAGAAATAAGCAAGCATAATGATGGTGCAGCAGCAACACTCAACTCATAAAAAAATCAGAGAAATCCATAGCTTTCTTATTAAATAATAGCAACAACAATAAAATACAAGATCTGGAGAAAAATTACACTCAAGATGAGCAATGCCCAGCCTCAAAGAAAAAGTACATAGATCATGATGAAAACACTGCTATACAAGTGAACTCAAGCTATGACAGTGAAATTTTATGGAGAAACTGCATGCTAAATATTTAAAATACATAAATAGATAAATCTATGGCCCAATACAACATCGGGAGAGATGATCTCAACTCCCGAAGACTACCTCCTATCAATCCTGGAAGGATTGACTCTAAAATACAAAATCTGCAAAATGCTGGAGTTGTTGGGTAGCTGCAGCAACTCAAAAATAGAACTGGATGGAGAAGTTTTATATGATGCCCGAAACTGAATATGTCTCCCCCAATGGATCTTTAGAATGAAAGGCTGATCCCTTCACCAAATATCTCACCCTGTAATATTCTGCAAGAGCCCCACTGCAAATGCTCCTCTCAAAATAACGTAGTCACTGGATGGAACTACGTTGTAGGGCTATGGAATGATTTGGCCTTGATGCCAAAGTATGCAATAAGCTCCAGGATGCCTCCAAACTTATATCCCAAAGGAAATATGGACTCCTCCTCTGAAAATTGCTGATGAAGGTGGTGTAGTGAACCCTCACTGCAACACCCAGCAACACAACATTAATGTGCTACAGAAATAATTTTTTCTTGATGGAGGATGCTTGGCCTCAAGCTTGGATGTGAGGAAAATGAAGAAAAATCCCTCAAGAGACGCCTCAAGAAGGAGAAGGAATCCTAAATAGGAATTCCTCCGGCAATTCTTGCTAAGCAACCGAGAATGCTCTAATTGTCTGACTAGACAATGAGATGAATAATACAAGCATGAATAACAATGGTTTCCTTGTCCTTCTTTTAAACAAGTAAAAGCCCCTCTCCATGGGTCCCACTCCTATTAGGGTTTCCTCCACCAAATAACCCTTTCCTCATTCACACTTGACTGGCTTCCTAAGTAAGCCACTCCTCCTATGGCAACGTTGTTGACTTGGTCAAACTTAACCAAGCCTCCTTGCAAATAACCTTGTTCACATATGAGGGTGTGCAAACCAGCCCCAAAGATGATCCCCTTTCAAATTATGAGGGATTTTATTGAGAATAATATTATGTATGGGCCTCCTTACCCACTTATTCTCCTCCTAAGTGAAATCAGAAAAAAATAATGTTCCAAATTATTGTCAGAAAATTTTGGAACATTACAAAAGGTGGGAATGTTAAAAATTACAGTAACACCAGAGACTATTGCAGCAGCAACAAGAATATCTATAGGAGGAGAGAAATGGTTCAAAGGTATCAAGTTCACCATGCAAGCTTGTAAAGAATTTATCAAGCCATAGCATAGTGAGATTTATCTCACAAATGACATCCCAAGGAGCTACATGTAAGATAACTTCTCAAAGATGCTGCTAATTATTCAGAAGCACTTCACATGTGAAGTGAGGTGCCACATGGTTTATTCCTACCACCTTAGGCTTCTGCTACATTTCGTTGGTAATAGATCTCTTGATTTACCTTTTTAATTATACATAAGCTTGGCTAAAATGTTAGACAAAGTTCAAGTTAAACCTGAAGGAAATGAAGCTTCTCTTTTTCATCATGGTTTGATCAAGTTGCTGGTATTAGAGGAGTTAAAGTGATTAGGCAAAGACTAGTCATCTTTTCTATTCATTAGTGGTGTTGAAGTAGATGGTATCACTCCTAAAATAACTCCCAAGCCTAGATACATCCCATCACCTTCAGTGGAAGAGCAAATTGAGCCAGTGATCATGGAGATAGAGCCATTACAGAAGTCTGACACACCCAAAGTTACATCTGCAGAATAAAAGGCAAGAGTGAGCAAACATGGTAGCAAGAGAGTTACAAGAAGCAAACAATGACTAAGGGTAACTTAGAGGACATTTTTCATGCTATTGATATTGAAGAAACTCCCATAGTCCAAGCTGAAGACATAGATTATGGAGGAAGGAATCTCAAGAAAGCCAAAACAACTAAGAAGTTAGCTTTTAAAGGTGAAGATGCGGGATTCATGTTTCAAGCTAGGAAACCAATGACAAGACATGCCAAAACGGTCTTGGAAAGTAGTAAAGAAGCTCAGAAGGTCACTAAAACTATTCAGCCATTACCAAGCATCATAGACCTATCCTCACCTACAAAAGAAGAATTAGTCATTAATCAAAGGAAAGGAAAAGAGAAAATCATTGAAAAAACAGAGATTGAAGTCCTTAAGGAGCAGTTGAAGTTGGAAAATGATGAAATACCAGTCTTGAAGAAAGAAGCAAGGAAGCACAAGGTTTAGAAGGTACAGTTTGAGAAAATGAAAGAAATTTGGGAAGTGTAGGTCATAAGTGTGTCAAAGTCCTTGGACAACACACATCAATTGATCAAATGGACTCAACGATTGAGAGGAGAGGTGAAACATATCAGAGAAATGAATCTGCATTTGAAATCTAAGAATAAGACACTAAAGGACCAAGTCAAATACCTTCAAGAACAACTGGAATTGATTCATGAAGAGCTAGAGAAGAAAGGTTTGAAAATGACTGTGGTTGAAGAGCCCATAGCTCAACTGATAATTAATGAAGAGGAAACACCACAGGAGCCTTAAGCTGAGATTGAATGTGTTTTAGAAGGTTCATGGCATGTTGAAGATCAAGTTTTTACAACTGGAGGTCACTTTTTGGAGACAATTTTGAAATATGGAAATTCTGCACTTTTTCATAGTTTCGTAGCATTTCTTAGGCTTAAAGCCAGGAAAATGCTACGAAAAAACCTATAGCATCCTTTCTACCTCTAAATTCATTTTTTGTAGTTTTCAAGGAAGAATAATGATGGTGGTGATGTGTCATGACTAGGTTGACACCATGGAACAAAAAAAGAGCAGATTTTTTGGGTGTAGAAGCTTCTTTTTCAACACTACCAAAGCTCACTACGAAACTGTCATGTTTTCGTAGCGAGCTACTTTTGAAGGTTTTGGATCATATTAATGGTAGTTTGGACAACTGGAGTCCTCCAACATGTCAAGTGACCTTAACATCAAACATTTATGACTCGAAAAAAGTGACGTGGAGACAAGTCATCAGCCAAAGCTCTCATTGAAGATAAGGGTTATGCATCCTTGAAAAATAGGGTTTTTTTCCACCTGTCTAGAAGGGTTTTTAATATGAAAAGTGGTGATGAGATGTCATAGCTTTTTTGAGTATGTAACATTTATTTTTCAATTTCCATGTAACTGTTTCAAAGATAAGGTAGAGTGATGTAATAAATAAGAGTTTGAGTCCTATTAGGAAATGTCTTTTTAAAGGTGTAGCTATCAGTTTATTATTAGAAGTCATGTTTTTTCAATTATATGATGTGTCATAGGAGAATTAAATGAATCTAGCCATCAAGAAGAGCATCTTGGTTGTAAGAATGTCTATTAAAAGGCAAAGCCTCGAAGTAGTGAGGGGTTGGAGATTTTTTGCACCAAACTGCTGCTTTATGTATTTTGACTTATATCAATATTACAAAGGACTTTCTTCTTCACAAACCTAAGATTCTCATGGGGTTTTGAAAGCCTTATTGGTCTACATCTTATGTTTTACCACTTGCAGTAGATTTTATTTCTATTACTCAGAATTCATAACTCTATGCTATGAATTTATTTAGTAATGAAATGACTATGTTTTCTTGTGTTTTATGAGTGAATTTCCTTTTTTAAATACCCCTATCTACCTCAGCTTCCATGTCAAGAAACCTTGCCACTGAAAATACTATTTTTTGACTCCATAAGCCCAATGGTAGCAAGCCTACATTATTTCAACCTACAATCATAAAAAATAAGATACAAATTCTATAGAGTTAGCAATCTATCACTATCATTATGAAATATCATAAAACACCTTGAGAGAGCCCTCTCAGAATGAAGAGGCTAAGCTTCAATCAAAAGCTGGTTTGAAACAATTACATAGAGTTTTCTGATCAACAGACAATCAAGTACAATTTTGTGATAACATTTTGGTGCGTCTATCGGGAGCCTGAAGATATACTTTTCCCGAAATTCTGAAGCTGAACACTAGAAGGTAGCAGGAGCTTAGAATTTTTTTAAGGCTACAACTACCTTGGTGACTCCATTCAAAATTCTCATGTTCAAAGGTGGCTTCAAAAAGGAGATATACGAGGAGTAATCCTGACCTATATCCACCTACAATTGTGGATAATCCAAACACAATTTACAGAGGCATTCAAGGCATTTCTGCAAAATAAGGTACTCCATTACACATGAAAGCCTTGTCCTCTAAAGTTCTAAGAAGTCGTGAAGATAAAAATTTTGATGATAAAATTCAGGAAGTCTTGTTTAGGTCTGAAAATGAAAAAATAATTGACTTAAATTATCTTAAACCTACATAGAAGAGGTATTGTTACCTCATCCTTAGTGACCCAAAAGGTTAAAGAAGAGTTTTGGGAAGCAATCACATCAGATTTATTGTTAGAAAGGGAATCTTTGGATAGGTTTAAGGAACTAGACCCATTTGAAATCTTGATAAGAAGTAAATATGGTTTCCCTTTACCTGACTGGATTTCAATTGTGACTAGACAACAAAGTCCAACCAACCCCCCTCCTAATAGTTTCTCTTCCTCTACTACTATTTTCCCTAGAACTACCATAGTTCTAGTCATCATGGCAGGAAATGTGCCACCTCCACTTGCTGTTGCACCTTCTAGGTATTCCCCTCTTGTTCTCCCAGCTGTCCTTAATGCCCTTCCTAGCAAATACTCTGCTAGAATCAAAACTTAGGGAAGTGATGAAGAGATTACAGCTGAAGAACATGTAGAACAGTTTAATGACTTCATAGACATGGAGGAGGTTGACCATGAGGATGTCAAGATGAGATTATTTTCTTAGATATTTACTGGTGAGGTCAGAAAATGGTTCAAAGCCCTTGCTCCAGGAATCCTGCATAATTGGAATGAATTTGAAGATAGCTTCTTGAGAAAGTGGGGAAATATAAACAACCCTGTACAAGCCATCACTGAGTACAATAGCTTGAAAATAGATGTTGATGAAATTGCTCAAAATTTCTCCAAGAGATTTAATAAATTTTATGACTCCATCCCTGCCCATATTAAGTCTCCTCTAGGAGCATCTCAACTTAGATATGCTGAGGCCTTTGATTATGAATTTTCTATCCTACTAAGAGAAAGAGAATCCCCTTCACTAGCTGAAATGAAAAATGATGTTGTGAAGGTGGAGGTTAATATGATAGCACCTAAAAAGTTCAAGATGGGAAAGAAAAAATTGAAAGAAGAAGATAAGCCTTCCACCTTAGATGACAAATTTGACTCCATGATGAAGACAATGGAAAAAAGGATGGATAGGCTTGCCCTTGGGAATGCCTTTGCCGCTCTTGAACAACATGAACCTCAGTTTAGAAATCCTTGGTTCAGAAGACCTCAAAACCAGCAGAGACCAAGGGAAAACATAAATCAGCCTAACCCTCAAGTAAGACCTCATTTTCAACAAAATTTAGTTGATGAAGAAGATCAGCCTGAACTACCAGAAGACTCTATTCATTGCTTGGATGAAAACATGTCAAGGATGTTTTTGACTAAGGAAGAACATGATGAGTCCTATCATGATCTTAACAAGGGTGAGGAACCATCTGATTACCTTAAAGGATATCAACATGCAATCTTTGAGATGCATAAACAATACAACCTCATAAACAAAAATGTTCCAATTACTACAAATAAAGCATAGCCCAAGAAATATGCCCCTAAAGGTGTTGATGTTAGAAAAGATCCACCACCTCCTCCTCCTATCAAAGAGAATAAAAAATCTGCTTTTGTTTTTCAGTTTGGAGAATGAGATCTCCAAGATCAAAATCCCAGTTCCTTTTGGAGAAATTCTTAAGGTGAATGAGTACAAAAGTAAAATTGTAAAAATGATGAATTCCCAACCAGGAGCTACTAACATCCTTAATGTTCAAGAAGACCATCCAACCATATACTTGGGAACAATATTAGAGGATGAGCAGAATGAAAAGGTGCCTCCTTTTTATGTCAGCCTTAGTATTCATGACATGACATTACACAATGCCATGTTAGATTTGGGGGCCTCTCATAACCTCATGCCTAAAGTAATCATGGAAAGGATGGGATTGGAAATTACTATGCCATATAAGGATTTGTTTTCTTTTGATTCAAAAAAAAAGCTTAGTGCATTGGTTTAATAAAATATGTTGTTGTTGGTCTTACACAAGTCCCTGCCAAGATAGTGGTAATGGACATTGTGGTAGTAGACATTCCACCTAAGTTTGGCATGCTGCTATCTAGATCATGGGAAAAAAATATCAAAGGCGCCATGCAAATGGACCTAACTTATACCATCATTCCTATTTTTGGTGAGCAAAGAAGACTATATAAAGAAACAAGGATGGCTTATATGATAAGTAGTAAGGACAAACCTCAGAATTTACCAATCTATGTTGTTGATACTGAATTAGGATCTGCTATACTTTTCAATGAACTGACTAATGAAGCAGAAGATGAAAAGAATGACGAAATTCAGGAAGTAGAAAATCAGTAAGACAGTGAAGAAAAGGCAGAAGTTTGGTAGTTGTTACACTTTGATGGATCAACAGGAAGAGAAGGGGCTAGAGCAAGAACTTGGATCACAACTCCAGAGGATGAAAGTAAGTTCTTTTCTTTCAAACTAAACTTTTATTGCACAAATAAAATGGCTGAGTATGAATCTTTGTTTTTGGGTTTAAAATTTTTGAAAAGAATGGGTGCCCAAAAGATTTATGTTTGTGGAGATTCTGAATTAGTTACAAGTTGAGGGTGTATATCAAACCAAGGATGTGAGAATGAGGGAACACAAAAATTTTATCATGGAGATGTTAGATAATTTTCAAGAATATTCATTTATTGTGAAGACTTGGGACCAAAACTCAGTAGCTAACTACCTAGATGTTTTTGCAAGTCTGTTTATTATTCCTGCACATTCCACTGAAAGATATGAGGTTGAAGCTCATCATAGGCTTGTTATCCCTAACAAAATAATTCATTGGCAAGATTTTGAGGATGAATATCAAGTCAAAAACTTTATAGAATTGAAAGAGGAGTTTGAAAGCACACAAATAGACCAACAAAACATGATTGCTGAAAAAAACGGGAATTCTGAAGTGTTACAACTGAATAATAATTCTATACCCAAAGTTCTCATACCACTTGAAAATCTTTTTGACCAGAATGATGTGTTCAAATATCCTAAGGATACAAGATGATGATGAAGAGGTAGAGAGTTGTAACCTTGGTATAGTAGCAATGCCAAAAATTATAAAGCTTTCAAAGTTTCTTTCAGTTGACATGAAACAAAAATATATTGAGATGATCAAAGGGTTCATAGATGTTTTTGCATGGAGTTATGTTGATTTAAAGAAAGATGATCCTACTATTATTCATCATGCCATTCCTATTAAAGAAAATGAAAAGCCTTTCAAACAGAAGTTAAGGAGGATTAATCCACTTCTCATGCCTCTGATTGAGAAGGAAATTAAGAAGCTCTTTGATGCCAAAATTATTATCCCAATAATATTCTCAAAGTGGCTTGCAAACTTGGTTCCAGTCAGGAAAAAGAGTGGAGAAATCAAAATCTACATTGACTTCAGAAACTTGAACAAAGGCTCTCTAAAGGACAGATACCCTCTCACAAAGATGGGCCAAATGTTGCAGAACATTGTTGGTACCCAAAGGATGTCTATTCTAGATGGTTTTTCAGGGTACAATCATATACTTGTACATCCAGAAGATCAGGAGAAAACTGCCTTTACCACACCATGGGGCACATTCGTGTATGCTAAGATTCCCTTTGGTATAATGAATGAAGGAGTGACCTTTCAAGGATCAATGGACATTGCCTTTGCTAAGGAGAAGGATAAGTTGGTGGTTGTCTATCTGGATGCCATAACAATTTTCTCAAGGAGAGAAGAATATCATTTGAAGCATCTAGAAAAGATTCTGCTGAAGTGTAGAAGGTTTGGAATTTCTCCCAATCCCACTAAAATCATTTTTTCTCTGACTTCAGGGAAGTTACTTGGGCATACTATTTCTAAGTATGGGATAAATATTGATCCAAGCAGGGTCAATGCCATTCAAAAGGTGGATCTTCCTAGAAGCAAGAAGGAAATTCAGTCTTTCCTTGAAAGGGTAAATTTTGTGAGAAGGTTTAATCCTAAATTTACTAAGATTTTCAAAGACATAACTAAGATGTTGAAGAAAGGAGCTGACATCAAATGGACAGTAGAGGCAAAGAATTCATCTGATGAGACCAAGAAGGTACTCACTCAAGCACTAGTGTTAATCAACCTAGATTTTTCAAAGGAATTTTTGGTTTTTACATTTGCATCAGAAAATACAATTTCTATAGTTTTGATGCAGAAAGGACAACAAAGTACTGAGCAGCCCATTTCATTTTTTAGCAGGACCTTAGCTAGTTCAGAACTAAATTACAACATCCTAGAGAAACATGCCTATGCTTTGGTCAAAGCCATCAAATATTTTAGAATTTACATTATGCATTCTCATGTTATAGCATTTTTTCCTAATGTTGTTGTGAAGGACATCTTGACTCAAGCTGATCCAGATGGTAAGCGAGGGAAGTTGATTTCTAGCTTGCCAGAATATGATATAGAAATCAAACCTACAAAATTGGTGAAGGTTCAGGGGCTAGCAAAGTTGATGACACAGCCCAATTTTCATTGTCTTGATATGAATTTAATTGCAAAAATTTATATTAGATGAAGATGAAGAGTTGATTCCCATTGAAGAAAATTACATCCTATCTGACTGGTACAAAGACATTATTTTTGTCTTACATCATCATAGGGCTCTTGTTGAATTGAAAATTTCTAAATCAAGTTTTGTGAAGCTAAAATCTCTGAGGTACTGCATCATTGATAAAAATATGTATTGGAAAGATATTGGTGGTATCCTTTTGAATTTTTTTCTGGAAGAGGAAGCATAAAAAGTGATTAAGGAGTTTCACAAAGGAGATTGTGGAGGTCATCATTATTGGAAGGCCACAACAAATAAGATTCTCATAGCACTCTACTACTCACCTACTATGTTTAAATATGTCTACAAAAATATTGCTACATGCCATGAATGCCAGATTTTTGATTGGTGAGATTCATCCATCATCTTCAGGTCAACATCGCTGGATCCTGATAGCAACTGATTATTTCACGAACTAGATTGAAACAATCCCAACTAGGCAAGAAAATGATTCAGTTATCATTTCATTTTTGGAAAATAGTATATTGTCTAGGTTTAGCTGCCCTGTGAAGATCATCACTGAAAATGCACAGCCATTCAAATCCAAGAGGCTGATTAGTTTCCATCATCAATATCGCATTACACTTGGGAATTATACTACATATTATCCACAAGGTAATGGTCTTGCAGCATAATTTAGCTTCAAATTCCATGACTTCTTATTTTCATGCAGCAAAAAAAGGTTAATTGGAACTTCACCTTATGAGTTGGTGTATGCGGCCGAAGCCATCTTTCCTACATCCTTGGGAGTGCTTGTCATGAAGTTTCTGAAAGGATTAGAGGAGGAGCCAAATGCAATTCAGAGGAGAATAAATTAGTTGATAGCCTTGCAAGAAAAAAAGGAGGAAGTCTATAACAACAATCGACAATCTCAAAACAAAATTAAGAAGACATTTGCTAGGAAGGTCAAAGAGGAAAACTTTCATATTCAAGATGTGGTTTTGAAGTGGGAGACCAAGATTGAAGAAAAGGGGCAACATGGTAATTTTGAGAATATCTGGAAAGTTCCATTCATAGTGGTTTCATTTCATGGAAATAACACTCACATACTACAGGAGATGGATGGACAACCTTGTGTTGGAGGGCCTGTCAATGGCAGGTTTTTGAAGCACTATTCCTCTTAATTTATATCGATCTTTCATTCCATTATACATATTCCAATTTTGTATGTTTTTCTGCTAATAAAGAGAATTTTATCATCAATCTTGAGCCCGAGGTGAAGGTCGTTAAATTTTGAAGGAAATATTGACAAATCTCAGAGTTTCTATTTCCAAGAAGATGGATAGGACTAGAACTACAGGTTCTTTGGTGTACCACAGGGGCACACCATCCCAAGTGGAGCCACTGTTATCACTCAAAAAAAGGGAAAAATCATTTTACATGGTATTAGACTTCATTTTTCAAAGGTATGGTCATAGAGTTCATTTGTCACAAGTTGGTAAAGGAAAAAAAAAAAAAAATCATATTAACCTATCCTAAGGTCCAAACCCACCCCCATTCAAGTAATATCATGTCCCATCAGTCATCATTTCTTGAAATATTTCATTTCCCAAGATTTTGAATTTAGAAAGGTCAATTTAGCCAGTTTTTCCTGTTTTCGTAGCGATTTACACTATAAAAAGGCAGTTTTCGCTATGAAACTGCCTAATAGTTTCGTAGCAAAACTGCTAGGAAATGAACTAACCACGCTACAAAAAAGGGTATTTTTGTCTATATTTTCAAACTAGTTCAAGATGTCAGACCATGATTACAACTGTTATTGTGGATGTCGTTTGAATTAGTTAGGGTCATTTCCAAGGTACGAAGGTCATGGATGATTTCATTAGTACTTTTTTTAGCTTGCATAAGTCACGATTAAGCCATGAGCTATCATCAAAATTTTAAAACAATACCCAATTGAGTATTTTTTCATTCTCCACTTCATTTTTGTATGCTCTTGAGTTCTGGAGATCTTTCTCACTAAGCCAAGATGGTTGTTGGCATTTTCAAAAGTTGCAGGTGTCACTAATCAAGTAAGGCAGAGAAGGTACAAAATCACTATGGCTACAAAGAGGAAGACCAAAAAAGGTGGCCATTGTCTTAGATATGAGCCATCAGACATGAATTTGTTAAATGAAGACCCAACTCCATTAGAAATTTTCAGAAGAACAGGGTGTTTGTAGTTCTACCAAAAATTGCAAGGGTGCCATGTGTAGGTTTCTAAGGAGTGTGCTATCAGTTTCAATGGGACAAATTCAAAGGTGGGAATGTTAAACATAAACATTACAGTAACACCAGAGACTATTGCAGCAACAACAGGAATCCCTAAAGGAGGAGAGCAATGGTTCAAAGGTATCAAGTTCACCATGTAGGACTGTAAAGAATTTATCAAGCTAGAGCATAGTGAAATTGATCTCACAAATGCCATCCCAAGGAGCTACATGAAAGATAACTTCTCAAAGACGTTGCTAATTACTTAAAATGTGAAGGGAGGTACCATATGGTTTATTCCTACCACCTTAGGCTTTTGCTACATTTCGTGGGTAAGAGGTCTCTTTATTTACTTTTTTACTTATACAGAAGCTTAGCTAAAATGTTAGACAAAGTTTAAGTTAAACATGAAGGGAATGAAACTTCTCTTTTTCATCATGGTTTGATCAAGTTGCTGGTATTAGAGGAGTTAAAGAGATTAGGCAAAGACTAGTCATATTTTCTGTTCATCAATGGTTTTGAAGTATATGCTATCCCTCCTAAAATAACTACCAAACCTAGAGATATCCCATCACCTTTAGTGGCAGAGCAGGTTGAGCTAGTGACCATCGAGACAGAGCCATTGCAGAAGGCTGACACACCCAAATTTACACTTGCAAACCAAAAGCCAACAGTGAGAAAACATGGAAGAAAGAAGGTTACAAGAAGCCAAATACTGGCTAAGGGTAACTTAGAGGACATTTTGCATGCTATTGATATTGAATAAACTCCCATAGTCCAAGCTGAAGACATAGATGAGGGAGGAAGGAAGCTCAATAAATCCAAAACAGCTAAAAAGTTAGAGTTTGCAGGTGAAGATGTAGGATTCATGTTTCAAGCTAGGAAACCAATGACAAGACATGCCAAAAAGGTCTTGGAAAGTAGTAAAGAAGCTCAGAAGGTCACTAAAATTGTTCAACCATTACCAAGCATCATAGACCTATCCTCACCTGCAAAAGAACAATTATTCATTAAACAAAGGAAAGGTAAAGAGAAAATCATTGAAAAAATAGAGATTGAAGTCCTTAAGGAGTAGTTGAAGCTGGAAAATGATGAAATATTAGTCTTGAAGAAAGAGGAAATGAAGCACAAGGTTCAGAAGGTACAGTTTGAGAAAATGAAAGAAATTTGGGAAGAGCAGGCCATAAGTGTGTCAAAGACCTTGGACAACACACAAAAATTGACCAAATGGACTTAGCCATTGAGAGGATAGGTGAAAAATATCAGAAAAATGAACTTTCATTTGTAATCTAAGAATATGACATTGAAATACCAAGTCAAATACCTTCAAGAACAACTGGAATTGATTCATGAAGCATTGAAGAATAAAGGTTTGAAAATGACTGTGGTTGAGGAGCCCATAGCTTAACTGATCATTAATGAAGAGGAAACACAACAGGGGCCTTAAACTGAGATTGAATGTGTTTTAAAAGGTTCATGGCATGCTGAAGATCAAGTTTTTACAACTGGAGGTCACTTTTTGGAGACAGTTTTGAAATCTAGAAATTCTGCACTTTTTCATAGTTTCGTAGTGTTTCCTAGGCCCAAAGCCATGAAAACACTATGAAAAAACATGCAACAGCCTTTTTGCCTCTAAATTCATCTTTTGTATTTTTCAAGGAGGAAGAATGATGGTGGTGATGTGTCATGACTAGGTTGACACCATGAAACAACAAAACAATAGATTTTTTGGTTGCAGAAGCTTATTTTTCAACACTACCAAAGCTCGCTATAAAACTGTCCTATTTTTGTAGCGAGCTAATTTTGAAGATTTTGGAGCATCTTAATGGTATTTTTGGACAGCTGGAATCCTCCAACATGTCAAGGGACCTTAACATCAAATAGTTATGACTCGAAGGAAATGTTGTGGAGACAGGTCATCAGAAAAAGCTTTCGTTGAAGATAAGGGTTATGCATCCCTGAAAAATAGGGTTTTGTTCCACATGTCTAGGAGGGTTTTAAAATGAAAAGTGGTGATGAGTTATGTCATATATTTTTCAAGTATGTAGTATTAATTTTGCAATTTTCATGTAATGGTTTCAAAGATAAGGTGGAGTGATGTAATAAATAGGATTTTGAGTCCTATTAGGAAATGTCTTTTTAAAGTTGTAGCTGTCAGTTTCTTCTTAGAATTCATGATTTTTTAGTTGTATGATGTGTCATAGGAGAATTCTGGATCTAGTCATCAGATGGATCATCCTGGTTGTAAGAATGTCTATCAAAAGGCAAAGCATCGAAGTAGTGAAGGGTTGGAGATTTTTTGCACCAAACTGCCGCTTTATGTATTTTGACTTATATTAGTAATACATAGGACTTTCTTCTTGAAAGACCTGAGATTCTCATGGGGTTTTTAATGTCTTATTGATGTACATCTTATGTTTTACCACTTGCAATAGATTTCATTTCTATTACTCGGAATTCATAACTCTATTCTATGAATCCCTTTAGTAATGAAATGATTGTTTTTCCTTTGTTTTATGAGTGAATTGACTTTATTAAAGACCCATATCTGCCTCAGCTTCCATGTCAAGAAACCTTGCCACTGAAAATACGGATTGTTGTATCCATAAGCCCAATGGTAGCAAGCCTAAATTATTTCAACCTGGAATCATAAAAAACAAGATACAAATTATATAGAGTTAGCCATCTATCATAATCATTATAAAATATCATAAAGCCCCTTGAGAGATCCCTCTCTAGCTGAAGAGGCTAATATTAAGTCAAAATCTGGTTTGAAACATTTACATAGAGTTTTCTGATCAATAGCCATTCGAGTACAATTTTGTGATAACAGAAACCATGAAAAATCACTTTTTCTTGATGAGTAAAACCATGACAGCTGAATTCATTCATAGTTAATGGATTCTTTTTCCCTATGTCTTCAATTCCAAGAACATCATCAAATAAAAAGGCAACAATAAATGTGTCTTCCCTTTCATGTAAATAAACAAAACCATACATGCATTTTTTGTAATATTCCTACTTAGCCCTTACTAAGAGGAATATTCATTTTTGTCTTAATTTATGTTGCATGAATAAATAAATAAAGGAGGACATGTAAAACTCCTGAAAAGGCTAAATAAATCAATGCAAATAAGAACAAAGATAAATCAGGGTCATGTAAATAATCACTTGTAGGTGTGAAAGAGGTTTGAGCTAAATACTGGGTCAGCCTTAACAAAATCTACAACGTTGTCTAGGTTCAATACATCTCCAAAAGGGATAGCATAGTTCTAGAAGGAGGCCTCTCATGTGAAAAGGGGAAACTCATAAAAGTGGTTTAGGGTTTGCAAAGGCTCCTCATCTTATAAAAGGAGAGGGAGGGTAGCAAGAGAAGGTTTTTGATTGATCATATACATGAGTATTTTGTCTTCTTAGACAAATACTATTCTCTGTTGTTTAGTGGAGAATTGTTCTTGGAATTCCTATGCAGGGATTTCACCTCTTCCTTTGAGGATTATTGGAGGAGTGTTTTGCTGAATTGATCCACTATTAGGCTTGAGGCCAAGCTCTACTTATATTGGCAGCACTGATCCATTGAGGGTTTTGTTGTCTCTATAAGCTGTAGCAAGTGGGAGTCTAGATCTACAGAGATCTAGTGTATTTTGGGAGCCTCTTCTCATGGAGTGTGTCTTTTAACCTCCTAGAAGAGTGTCTCTTCTCTTTGTACTTCAGATCTGAAATTTTGCAGTGGTTTTCTATGTCATTTGAGCTATATCATTTCTCATCTTGATGGACTGCGTTATTTTGGTGTGAGGCTCTTCATGGTGTTTTGCTCATAGTTTAGATCAGAGATCTCTAGTGTTGGGCTTGCCTTCCACTTGGTGATCCATGAATTAGCTTGCCGATCCATGTTCTATTTAGATCTGATCCATTGTAATGAAATTTTATATTTAGAAATTTACTGCAACAATTTCTAGATCTGAAACTTGTTTCTCAGATCTACTCTTATTTATGCATGATTTTGCCAAAATTCCAAGGGGATCTTGAAGACAAAACTATATAGTTTCCATATCTGAAATAGATCTAATTTTTTATCCACAGATCTTCTATATATCTAAGTTGTAACTTCTATCTGTTGAAGCTCCTTAAAAATAACGATGTTGATCCATTTTCTACAAATGCACATGTGTTCTAGCTCTCTTTCTGAAGATTTCTTTCTATATTGTCTCATTCGTTCTATTGTATATTGAAAGAGTTTCATTATAATGATTATTTGTTGCTGTATTAATAAAATATGAACCTCCTTTCTGATCTCCTCTGAATATCTGATAAAACTGCACAATTCCTGAAGCAGTGTTTGCATTTGGCTGCAACCTTCCTCTTTGGGTGATTTATATCTAGTCTAGTTTGTGGGAGATCTGTTTAGTGTATCTAAACTGATTTTTTTTAGAAAAAATTCCATACATGAGACCCATATAGCATAAATAAGAGGAACCAAGTCCTGATCTTCGTTTCTGTTGCACATTTTTTCTTATACAATGTTTCTATTAAGCACATTGTTGATATTCCTGAAAAGGGATATTACAGTGGTATCAGAGCTCCTTTCTTGGCACAACCTGTGCTTGCCTTGGAGCACTAGTGATGCTACATTCAGAAGAATATGATCCTCTTACTGAGAGGGATAATAGGTACCAGAATAGAAGTCATAGAAATTATAACTACACTACCGATGATCCTGACAAGGGGAAAACCCCTGAAGCTGTGAATGATAAGGAGAAAGAGGAGTTTGCAAAAACTCTTTTGGAGACCATGCAAGATATTTACAAGGAGATCAAAGAGATGAGTGTGGAAAGAATGAGGGAATCTCCTGGGAGATTTTAGTTAGGAGAGAGCTCAGATATGTCTCATCATGGGACTAGTCAACCAGTGAATCTTCCACCAACCCCACAAGCTTCACAATGCTCCACTATTCCTACCTTCTTGGTTGTGGAGAATGAAGGACCACATGAGCAAGCTTATCTTGAAGAATACTTTGTGGAGTATGACTCTCAGAGTCAAAGAGTCAAGGATAACTTGAGTTTCCAAGACTTTTGTCACATCAAGGACAAAAGAAGACCAGGGCAGCAGTATAAATATGGTGGTTTATTTCATGGTAGACACCACACCATGGGAAGATTCTTTTTTCCCAAGTTTGATGGATCATCCTCCAGTTCTGCCAAGGCATGGGTAGAAAAGCTGGATATATATTTATAGTTGAAAAAAGTCCCTAAAGTTGAGGCCATCAAGATTGCAACGCTGCACTTTGAAGGTGAAGCACACAATTTGTGGTTCCATGGATTGTCTACATTGGGACACATCAATGTGACTACCTATGCTAAGTTCACTAGAAGACTGGTGGAGAGGTTTTTTAGGAAGGATCCTGAAGCACCCTTCATAAGCCTTGCAAAATTGAAGCAGTCAAGAGATGCAGAGACTTACATCTCTGAGTTTTTAAGATTATTAGTCATGGTCCCTAATCTATCTATAGCAAGGAGAGTCTACATGTTCATTGATGGCCTGGAGGAACCCTTGAATGGATTGGTTAAATCTACCAAGCCCATCACTTTGCAAGATGCCATCGAGAGAGCTAGATATCTCCAAGATGCCTTGCCAAAAGCAAAGGAAACTTTCCAAAGAAAGGCCCCTCATTTTTCTAAGGGAAAAGAAGGAAAAGTTGATCCTCCCAAGGATAGCTCTTTGAAGAAACCTCTTGATATTGATCTCAGGAGGGAATTGAGGAAGAAGAAACTGTGCTTCATTTTCCAAGAGTCATGGGTACCAGAACATAGGTGTGCTCCTGGAAGAGCACACGACATAGAAGTCTTCTCTGATTTTGAGGAGGAATATGATGATGAGGAACTTAGGAAGGGTCACAGCGCTGATGATGATGAGGAAGAAAAAACACCCACCAGATATGGGAAGGGAGCCTTGGCTCCAACCAGTGGGACTCTTGCCTCTTTGAGAGGAGTGCCTAAGTACTTGACCCTAAGAGTACAAGGTTCAGTTATGAATCAGAGAGTATCTGTACTGATTGACAGTGGGGAAACCCACAACTTTATTGATGCTCACCTTGTGTAAAATAGAGGAATCCCCACTGATACTTTTGAGGGATTTTCTGTCTTGGTTCCAGGAGATAGGACCATGCAGTGCATGCAATATGTTCCATCACTCTCTGTCACTATGGGATCCTACACCCTGGTGGATCACTTCTTTGTATTTGACATACCAGACACCAACATTATCTTGGGTGTCCAATGGTTGATCACCTTGGGGAAGGTTACCACTGATTGGAAATCTTTGCAAATGGAGTGGGTGGAATTGAAGAGTGGGAAAGTACAAATGATTCAAGGCATGCACACTTATCCTTTACCTAATGTTTCCACACAAACAACAAAGATGGATTTGTGTTGTGGAAGAAGGGATCTCACAGTCCCTTCTCTCATGTTCATGAGGATGTTGCAAGGGACATTCTTATCCTATGGAAAGCCACCTGGAATTCCATTAGAATCAGATCTTGTGGGGGAAGCCTCATAAAGTGTTGATCCAAATCTAGATCTGGGAAGGATTAGAGCAATAGAATACCAAGCTGCAGCACTGTGGGAGGATAAGAATGGGAGGATCAAAATTCCAACAAACCACTTTGACATGTGTAATGTCAAAAAGAAAATTAGCAACAAGACAAGCACTCCCATAAATGTATCAGCAGCGATTTCATTGTTGAGCAGTGTGGATCCTTATTGGAGATCTCAACTCCTTGTGGAGTACTCCAAAGATCTTCACACCAGGATGATACTAGATGGCATGAAGCAAGGGGGAGGCTATTTGGTCCATAAAGGGGTCATCTATCATCTTGGTAGAATATTCTTGTCTAAAGACTCCAGCTTGAACAAGAAATACTACAAAGGGCACATAAAGAGTTCCTTTCTATCTATATGAAGTCAGAAAAGATCTATAACCTAATCATGAGGAGTTTTAATTGGGAGGGCATGAAGGAGGAACTACATCAGCACTATGATTGGGAGGAACTACCTCAGCACTTACAAGAGTGCAGGAGTTATAAGGAGTTGGGGCAGCCAAAGGACTCTATACAGGAGTCATTTCGGCCATCTCTTCCTTCTCTTGAAAGAGGATAAATGTCCATGCTCAACTCCATGTGTGTGGGAGACTTGAATGGTAAAGAATCTGATCTTATGGAGCATGTTTATTTTTCTGATTTGACATATTCTGTTACCATATGTATGAAGGCCATGTCTCCTAAAGGGAGTGATATTACATGTAGATCTCATGGCATTGGTAAGGCCAATAAAAATTCTGAATCTGGTCACTCCCTTGAGGTGAAAATGGAGATCATTTTTCATGATGGGTGCTTCCCAAAGGCACCAAACATATTTCTCATTTTCAGCTATGATGAGATAATGTGTGCAACAAGTAGGTGGTGGGGGAACCACTTACCAAACATAGATCTATTGCAGGAAGGAGATACTCTGCGCTAGTACCTCATGTGGGGTCAAGATCCACCTCCCTATGCTCAAATTTTAGTTTGTTTATATGTACTCTTTCTTCCATACTTAGATGATCTAGTTGTATTGTTTATGGGGTTGTATGGATGGAGGATGAGCAGTGTATATGTACCACATGGTTTGGGACTCCAAATTGTACTTCATGATACATGCTTTAGATGTAGCATTGCTTCCACCATGTTTATTTCTGTTGAGTTTTTCACCCCTGAAGGGATGGACTATGCACATATTATGTTGGCCTTGGAGGAACAATACATGATGCATTGGCTTATTGAGAACTTGGCTTACAATGAGGACTTGATCCTTGATGATGCCATAAATGGAGAAGGAGAAGAACTACAGCTCTTACCCTATCAACTTCTTGAGGACAAGCAACATTTTGGAGGGGAAGACTGTAATATTCCTACTTAGCCCTTGCTAAGAGGAATATTCATTTTTGTTTTAATTTCTATTGTATGAATAAATAAATAAAGGAGGACATGTAAAAATACTAAAAAGGCTGAATAAATCAATGCCCATGTGAACAAAGATAAATCAGGGCCATGTAAATAATCACTTGCAAGTGTGAAAGAGGTTTGAGCTGAAGACTAGGTCAACCTTGACAAAATCTATAGCGTTGTCTAGGTTCAATGCATCTCCAAAAAGGGACAACACAGTTCTAGAAGGAGGCCTCTCATGTGAAAAGGGGAAAATCATCAAGGTGGTTTAGGGTTTGCAAAGGATTTTCATCTTATAAAAGGAGAGGGAGGGCAGCAAGAGAAGGTTGTTGATTGATCATATTCACGAGTATTTTTTCTGCTTAGACAAATACTATTCTCTACTGTTTAGTGGAGAATTATTCATGGAATTCCTATGCAGGGATTTAACCTCTTCCTTTGAGGATTCTTGGAGGAGTGTTTTTCTGAATTGATCCACTATCAGGCTTGAGGCCAAGCTCTACTTACATTGGCAGCACTAATCCATTGAGGGTTTTGCTATATCTGCAAGCTGCAACAAGTGGGAGTCTAGATCAGCAGGGATCTAGTGTATTTTTGGAGCCTATTCTCATGGAGTGTGTCTTTTAAGCTCCTGGAAGAGTGTCTCTTCTCTTTGTACTTCAGATCTGAAATTTTGTAGTGGTTATCTATGTCATTTGAGCTAAAGTGTTTTTTATCTTGATGGACTGCGTTATTTTGGTGTGAAGCTCTTCATGGTGTTTTTCTCATAGTTTAGATCAAAGATCTCTATTGCTGGGCTTTCCTTCCACTTGGTGATCCATGGATTAGATTTTCGATCCATGTTCCATTTAGATCTAATCCATTGTAATGAAATGTTGTATTCAGAAATTTACTGTAGCAATTTCCAGATCTGCAACTTGTTTCTCAGATCTACTCTTATTTATGCATGCTTTTTCCAAAATTCCAAGGGGATCTTGAAGAGAAAACTATATAGTTTCCAGATCTGAATAGATATGAGTTTTATCCACGCATCTACCCTAGATCTGATTGTAACTTCCATTGCCGAAGCTCCTTAAAATAATGTTGTTGAGCCATTTTCTACAAATGTACATGTGTTCTACTTTATAAAGATTTTTGCTATATTGTCTCATTCATTCTACTGTATATTGAAAGAGCTTCATTATAATTCTGATTTGCTGCTGTATTACTGAAATATGAACCTCCTTGCTGATCTCATCTGAATATCTGATAAAACTGTGCAATTTATGAATCAGTGTTTGCATTTGGCTGCAACCTTCCTCTTTGGGTGCTTTCTAGCTAGTCTAGTTTATGGGAGATTTGTTTAGTGTATATAAAGTTATTTTTTTTATATTAAATTCCATACATGAGACCCATGCAACATAAATAAGAGGAACCAAGTCCTGATCTGTGTTTTTGTTGCACATTTTTTCTTATACAACGTTTCTATTGAGCACATTGTTGATATTCCTGAAAAAGGAGCATGTTTTTACAACAAAAACATAATACATGAAGGAAATTGGAGCATAATACTATGAATTCCAAGTAATCATGATACTATGAAGCTGATGATAATATGAGAAATGGAAAAACACAAACACATAAACTCAAAATAAATCCCAAGTCTGAAAGACAATTGCTGCAATTGTGTATTATCTTGATAGAGAAAATTTACATAGTATCTTCTTCATAACAATCATCAACCAACCCTTTCAAACATAAAATTACCTCATTTATAGAGTGAGGTGTCATACAATGGCTTACCACGTAGGCTAGACTTCGATACATGACCTAGAGACCTAATTCAACTAGGATTACATCACTTTCAGGAATAGTAGGGATACTTTCTATTTTAGTATAGTTGGTAATAAAAAAGGACTCTATGACCATTAATTATTAAAAAAAAAATTCAAACAACCCATGTTTTTCATCCCTATCGAATCAAACTGCCATGTTGAGGTGGTCGACTAATACACTAGATTTAAGGTCTTCATAAAACTGATTTAATGGTGAGTTTTCCATTTCTGTGAGGTGGCATCTTGATGATTTGTTTAACCATGTCAGCCATTGCTGAGCTACCCCCTTAAAAATATCTCCCAATGATATCCCTTATCCCATTAGATGACTCAACCACCTTTTTTCCTGCGTTGAGTGTGTAATATTCCTAAATTAGCATGCAACTAATTGGGATATTAAAATCTAATTTTTCTTTCTTGTTTGATGAATAAGTGGGTAGGGAGAAACATAAATCTCTTTATTAGGAATAAAACCACTTCTCATATGAAAGTGGATCATCTTTTCAACTTAATAAATCACTGTAAGGTGTGAACAAGGGCTAGAGCATGTGGACTACGTCAACTTTGACCAAATCAACAACGTTGTCATGGAGGAGTGGCATTCAATGAGGGACAACACAGTTTTAGATGGAGACACATTGGATGGAAGTAGTGTCATTAATGGATGGGGATTAGGGTTTGGAAGCTCATTTATTATAAAAGGAAGAGGATGGAAGCCAAATTCATTATGTTTGGGTATTTGATATTTCTGAATATATGGTCTACTTAAACATAGATCTTTCTCTTGATGTTTATCTGAGATAGAGTGTTGTTTAGCACAGGGTGTTCCTGATCGGGAATCCCACCTCTTCCATTGAGAAGCTCTTGGAGGAATCTTGTACAAAATTTTCCACTATCAGGCTTAAGGCCAAGCTTCATCTTGTATTTACAGCACAGATTCTGTTGAGGGTTTGGTTGTTTTGCAGGTTGCAGCAAGTGGAGACTAGATCTCTAGATCTAGGCCATTTCATTGCTCATTTTCAGTGGAGGAGGGTTCCTTTCCATTGGGAGGACAATATTGAGCGCCATTGAGCATATTTTTATATCTTGGCATCAAGCCAACTGGTTATTCATCCCTACAGTGCAGTTTTCTTCCAAATTTGCGTTATTTTTGTAGGAGTTGCAGGGTGGATTAGCACACCATTTGGAGAGCTGATTTTCTAGTGAAGGGGATCTGCCTTTCACTTAGAGGATATATTGGAGGAGGCTATTATATTTATCATATCAGATCAGCCACACTTTCCAGATCTATATTTTGCAGTAGATCTACAGCCTTAGGGCCTAGATCTACAACCTGTATATGGTGTTTTGCTGAAAACCCTTAAGGGGTTCTTCAAAGGAGGTTGTATAGTGATCAGATCTGACTTAGATCTATATTTTGAGGCACATATAAGCCCTATGTCTGATGTATAATCATTTTATATATCAGAGCTAATAAAAAAACATTGTAAGGGTCTTCTTGCTTTTATATATAGTTGTCGCACCTCTTATTGAGGGATTTTTCCATTGGAGGCTTGTACTTTATTTTTATGTATCTTATGGCCCATTTCTTATGCATATTTTGATGTTGTTATAACATATGAAAGGTCTCCATATTAGCCTCTTGATTTTATATGATTATTTACACAGTTTTTCCAGCGTTTTGCACTATATTCCTGCTTTTCTAGTTTGGGAATATTATAGTGGTATCAGAGCATAATCTTGGCTCAACCTGTGCATTCAGCCAATATGTCACCATAAGGAGAATCTTCTCACAGGGAGAGAAGATGTAAAAAAGAAACAAAGACAATACTCTAGTATTTGGCGGAAGGGAGGAAGTGGAGCTCTCAAAGCTTCTTTTTCAAACTATGCAGAGCATCAAAGAAGATATCAAGAAGTTAATAAGGGAGATCTATAGGGAATCTTCAGGGGGGTTTGAATATGAAACAAACCCTATATTTTTGCATGATGGGTGTGAGATTAAACCACACAATCTGCTCCATAGTGCAGTTTTATGCCCATATTCACAGCAAGAGAAGGAGGAGGAGAAACACCAAAGGAGGAGACTCTTAGTGACTATCTCCAAGAATATGAATCTCAGTCTAGAAGATTCAAGAAGCATCTAGGCTTCCAAGGGTTTTGTCAAATCAAAGAAGATATAAGACCCAGTAACTACAATAGAAGAAGAGGGTGCACACAACACACTTTGGGTAGGTTCTTTCTACCTACTTTTGATGGGTCACCCAAGAGCACAGCCAAGGCTTGGGTAAAGAAGCTAGACACATATTTCCAATTGCATCAAGTTTAAGAAGAGGAATCCATTTGAGTAGAAGCGCTTCATCTTAAAGGTAAGGCTTATGCCTGGTGGTTATTTTAATCTTACTCATTGAATAATGCAAATATATCTACATATGAAAAGTTCATTAGGAGGTTAGTGAAAAGATTTTATTTGAAACAATCTCAAATTTCCTTGGGAGAACAAACCAAGCCCAAGAAATCAAAACATTTGCATGAGTTGGAGGGATCCATGAAACAAATTCCATTTCATAACATTTTTGAGGGGGTTGAAGATCTGCAACATATGTTTCCAAGGGCAAAGGCTCCACTTCAACAATAACTTTCTTCTCAAGAAGAAGACATGAGGATTCCTCTTTCAAAAGGAGATCAAGTCAAAGGATCTCTTAATGATGAGGTATTCTCCATTGATGAGGAGAAGGAAGAGGAAGAGCTGGAAAGATCCTCTAGCACTGTGACAGCAGGAGGATATCTACTTCTATTTAGAGATGGAGATGAAGCAATTGCTTCAACTAGAGGAGCTCTTGCATCTTTGCAAGAAGTTCCAAAGGATCTTACATATGAATATCATGAGCAACATGTGTCTATGTTGATAGGCAATGAGAAAAAAAATGGTGGAGGTGTGTTCCAACATTGAATGCAATCTTGGGGACCAACACTATGATAGATCATTCCTTTGTGATCAAGACCTTTCACACCAATGATATGTTGGGTGCACATAGATTGAATAAAATTGAAAAAGACACCTTAGATTGTGAGATATTGCAGAAGGTAGGAGGAAATGAGAAGGAGGGCCAACACCAAATGATGGCGAAAATATACACCCATCCTTTTCAGGAGATTTATGTACAGAAGGAGGATGATTTTCGCAGTGATAGCAAGGACAAATCAGTCCACTCACATTTACAGCCTGCTCTAGGCCTTGATGTTTCATTCCATGGAGGAATTCCACCAGGGAGACCCCCTGATTGGAAGAGGATCAAAGAGTTCTCTCAACATGTCTCACCACTCATAGATCCAAGAGGAGTGGGAATAGTAGGAGGTCATTGTACAGCATTGAGAGTCTTGGGTAGACTCAAGGAGGAGGGGACATTATCCCAACATTGTCATTAACCACTCCCATTTAAGATTCTGCGATGTGGGAGGAGAAACATGGGAAGGATATCATCCTTCCAATATGTACCTTTGGCATGGGAAATGTCAAAGAAGAGGAAAACCATATGACAGATGTTCTTTGTGATAGAATATCAATGCTGTCACTATGGAGGATAGACCCATATTAGAAATCCTAGCTATTAGTGGAATACTCCAAGGATCTCTTTTCATGCAAAGTGCTTGATGACTAGCTATCTGATGGGAAATATGCATTAGTAGATGGGCTCATCTATTTTTAGAGTAGAGACTTCTTGACGAGAGCCTCTAAGCTCATGGAGAAACTACTAGATGTAGCATATAAACAATTTCTCTCCAAACCCATTGGTTTTATAAGAGCATACCGTACTATCCTAGAAGGATTCATTTGGGAAGGCTTCAAAGAGGAGATGCACCATCATATGAGATGCATGGATTATTTGGAGGATGAGGAGAGACATGACACTTTGGTAGAGTTATAAAAGCCACTTCCTTTCTCATTGGGAGTGAGAGGAGGCCCATATATGAGCCACCTTACTAGCTTGAACCAAGTACATGGTAAATATTTTATTTCTATACATCATGATTCATTTACTATGTATTTGCATGTCCTTAACATACATGTGCAGGGCATTGCTCCAAGAGGGGGAAATTTTCCTTCTAGACTTCATGGTCTACTTGAGGCCATAAGCAACATTGATGTTGACCACTGCCTAGGATATCTTGGGGAGATAATATCTGATATAGGGTATGCTCAATTTACACCATACACCATACACCTTCTCCAAGCTTGTGAGGAGATTGGGGGAGAAAACAAGTGGTTGGGAAACCACTCATCATGCCATATTTTGATGTAGTTAGGAGTAAAACTGTGTTGGTTACACCTGAGGGACCATTTTCCTTCTCCATTACTACATATGGAAGCTAGCATGACTTTGATTGTGATCCCATATGTTGACGATGTTCTTATTATTGTTGGGGACATGATTGGAGGGATGACACATTGGTTGGATTTGTCCATTGGGAATGGAACCTCCCACATTTCTTCATGCTTCAAGGGGAGCATGGGACATTATGTGGCTGCTACATTGTATCACTTGTTTCCTTATGAAGGGAGCCATATGATTTACTTATGTCTTTGGGAGAAGCCTCTCACATGGGAGGAGTTTTTCGACAAATTACCATTTTGGAGGGTGATTCATTTTATATGGATGATAGCTTGGAGGATGGAGATTCACATGGGGATGAAGGTTCCCTATATTTTGAAAATTTTTCCTTCTAGTTTCTTGAGGACAACCAATATTTGGGAGGGGAGGATTGTAATATTCCTAAATTAGCATGCAGCTAATTAGAATATTAAAATCTAATTTTTCTTTCTTGTTTGATGAATAAATGGGTAAGGAGACCCATAAATCTCTTTATTAAGAACAAAACCACTTCTCATGTGAAATTGGATCATCTTTTCAGCTTAATAATGCACCCTAAGGTGTGAACAGGGGCTAGAGCATGTGGAATGGGCCAACTTTGACCAAATCAACAACGTTGTCATGGAGGAGTGACATTCATTGAGGGACAACACAATTTTAGCTGGAAACACATTGATCTGTATTTATGTAGGAATGCAACATAATACACATATATCCATAGATATAGAGATGCAACGGAAATAATGCTTCATTTTATTAATAAAAGAATGACTAAAATAGGCTTACAAAAATAATGGAAACTAGCTAGGGCACTGGTAGCGTATCTATGAGAAGAGATGTGGTGTACGCAGGCCTCTGAACTATGTTACATTGAGGCTAGAAGGCCTATTACAGACATAATGGAAATAGATGAGTGAGGGTACTGGTAACGTATCCCTAAGAAAATATGTGACAGCTACCAGCCCCTGAATTGTGTTACAAAACTGAAATGATGGGAACAAGCGAGCTAGGGCATTGGTAGCGCTTATCTATGAGAAGAGATGTGTCGGCTACCAACCCCCTGAACTATGTTACAATAAGGCTCGAAGGCCTATCTATTGTTGAGAAACAATGTAAAATCTAAAACTTCCAAAAACCTAACCCTAGGAGATGAAGCACCAAAACTGTGGGCCCCGTTTGGGTAAGTTGGTGTTTCAATTTATCGGGGATGTAACTTTGGCATCCGATCTCCATTTGACACACTCAATAGCTCATTAGAAATATCTATCCAAGGACTACAAATTTTGAGTGAGAAATATCATTCTGCACCCCATGTTGCTCCCCGTTTTCCCAAAAAGCGTTGTTTAGGGCCTCAAAATGGCTCCGGAAGTTTAAGACTCAAAAAACTACTAAAAATATTAAGTTGTGATGAAACTTGAAAATGGAAATAACTAATGCCAGGGGTTCAAATTGAATAGTTTGGTGGCCACCAATATCCACCTAGATCATTAATGCCCCAAAATGGCTCTGGGTGTGCAGGACCTGAAAACCTACTAAAAATAGTAAGCTGCTGGAAGTGAAAAGCTACAAGAATTGATGTTGTGGGTCCAAATGGAATAGGTGGGGGCCCACCGATATCCACCTGGATCATTCCTCCCTCCTTAGGAAGAAATGGTCTCCATTACGTTAAGTTCCTCCATGGGGGTGGAAATTCTGTTGAACTTGGTATTGAATTTGTATAGGATGTCACAGATCTGTTAGCGGACATGCTAGATGTACATGTGCCATCGGTGGGCAGTCATTGAAGGATCTGGGAAAATTTATCCATCATCACGTTCCTCTGTTTATGGAGCGCCTCCTCAAGCAATATTTTGATAATATCTCCTGCTCCCTCATCTTTCTTTCCTTCTGCCATGGGGGGTAGTCAGGGTTTGCGAGGCAGATCGAGCTCGAAATCCTTATACCCTGACCGTGTTGGGGACATGCAAAGAAAAATAGAGAAAGAGCAGACCCGCTCTGATACCACTGATCTGGATTTATGCAGGAATGAGACAAAATACACATATATCCATAGATAAAGAGATGCAGCATAAATAATGCTTCATTTTATTAATAAAATAATGAATGAAATAGGCTTACAAACATAATGGAAACAAGCTAGGGTGTTGGTAGCATATCTCTGAGAAGAGATGTGGTGTAAACAGGCCTCTAAATTGTGTTACATTAAGACTCAAAGACCTATTACAGACATAATGGAAATAAATGAGCTAGGGTACTGGCATCATATCCCTAAGAAGAGATGTGATGGCTACCAACCCCTGAACTGTGTTACAAAACTGAAATGATGGGAACAAGCGAGCTAGGGCACTAGTAGCGCTTATCTCTGAGAAGAGATGTGTCAAATACCAACCCCCTGAATTATGATACAATGAGGCTTGAAGGGATATTTATTGTTGAGAAACAATGTGAAATCCGAAACGTAAAAAAACCTAACCCTAGGAGATGAAGCGCCAAAACTGTGGACCCCATTTGGGTAAGTTGGTGTTTCAACTTCTTGGTGATGTAACTTTGGCATCCAATCTCTGTTTGACGTGCTCAATAGCTCGTTAGAAAGATATATCCAAGGAATACAACTTTTGAGTGAGAAACATCAGTCTACAACCCATGTTGGTCCCTGTTTTCCCAAAAAGCGTCATTTATAGCCTTAAAATGGCTCTGGAAGTTCAAGACCAAAAAAAATACTAAACTTGAAAACGGAAAGAAATAATGGCGGGGGTTCAAATGGAATAGGTGGCTGGCCACCAATATCCACTTGGATATTTAATGCCCCAAAATGGCTCAGGACTTGCATGACTCAAAAACCTGCTAAAAATAGTAAGCTGCTGGAAGTGAAAAGCTGCAAGAATTGATTGTTGCGGGTCCAAATGGAATAGGTGGGGGGCCACCGATATCCACCTGGATCACACATTTCATGGAAGTAGTGTCAATAATCGATGGGGCTTAGGGTTTGGAAGCTCATTTCTTATAAAAGGAAAAGGATGGAAGCCATATTCATTATGTTTAAGTATTTGATATTTCTGAATATATGGCCTGTTTAGACATATATCTTTCTCTTGTTGTTTAACTGAGATAGAGTGTTGTTTAGCACAGGGTGTTCCTGATTGGGAATCCCACCTCTTCCATTGAGAAGCTCTTGTATGAGTCGTGTACTGCATTTTCCACTATCAGGCTTAAGGCAAGGCTTCATCTTTCATTTACAACGCAGAT
Organism: Pinus albicaulis; assembly: GCA_034641835.2. NCBI lineage: Eukaryota > Viridiplantae > Streptophyta > Pinopsida > Pinales > Pinaceae > Pinus > Pinus albicaulis. The sequence continues at coordinate 737,317,561 of CM076578.1, read as the reverse complement.
CCTGTTGAGGGTTTGGTTGTTTTGCAAGTTGCAACAAGTGGAGACTAGATCTCTAGATCTAGGCCATTTCATCGCTCATTTTCAGTGAAGGGTTCCTTTCAATTAGGCGGACAATATTGAAGGAAATTGAGCATATTTTCAGATCTTAGCATCATGCCAACTGGTTATTCATCCCTACAGCGCAGTTTTCTTCCAAATCTGCATTATTTATGTAGGAGGAGTTGTAGGGTGGTTTAGCACACCATTTGGAGAGCTGATTTTCTTGAAGGGGATATGCCTTTCACTTAGAGGATCTATTGGAGGAGGCTATTCTATTGATCATATCAGATCAACAAAACTTTCCAGATCTATATTTTGCAGTAGATCTGTAGCCTTAGGGCCTAGATCTACAACTTGTATATGGTGTTTTGTTGAAAACCCTTAAGGGGTTCTTCAAAGGAGGTTGTATAATGCTTAGATCAGATATAGATCTATCTTTTGAGGCACATATCAGCCCTAGATTTTATGTATAATCATTTTCTATAGCAGAGCTAATAAAACAACGTTGTAAGGGTCTTCCTACTTTTATATATAGTTGCAGCACCTCTTATTGAGGGATTTTGTCCATTGGGGGCTTGTACTTTCTTGTTATGTATCTTATGGCCCATTTCTTATTCATATTTTGATGTTGTTATAACATATGATAGGTCTCCATATTGGCCTCTTTCTTTTATATGATGATTTACACAATTGTCCCAGCATTTTTCACTATATTCATGCTTTTCCCATTTGGGAATATTACAGACTGTCCAAAAAAGGTCAAGAAATCCATAGCACTAGAAAAAGCAAAGTATTAGGAACTTTCATAGCAACTTCAAAAACTGACATTCTGCATATTTTTTTATTTTTCTGACTGCTGAAGGATCTTCCTTGGGTTTGATGAGGTAAATACATGCTATAGGTCACCCCTTTTCTAATACTTTTCAAGAATTTTTTCTCTAAAGGAACCTACAACACTTTCATAGCGAAATCTCACCTTCAAGCTTGGAGTACGCTACTAAAGTACATAGTTCATTGTCTTTGCTCTTTTCTTTTTTTTTATTACCTCCAAAACATTTCTAAAGCCTGTATATGCCTGGTTATGATATCATAAGACAAAATGTAATTCAAAAATGTGTGGATTACATTTTTTCATGGATTAACATCATCCTCTTGCACAATCATCTTAAGACCCTTTTTCTTCAACTCTTCTTGCACCATCTCCATCTGTGATTCCAAGATTTTGACTTGACCTTGTGGCTTCCTTCTTTCTTCTTGTAGCCACATATTTCTCCTAGAAATATGTTTCATCATTCTATGTAGGGGCATTGCCATATTCAACATTTTCCCTGACTTATCTGCCATCTCATTGAATAAATATAGTTGTTTTCTCACTTCCCTTTTGAAATTGTCCATCTCCAGCCTTTCTTGTATGAAATCTGTCAACCCTAATTTGGCTTCCAAGACATCTTCTCTAGATAAGTTCCCTTAGTTGCTCTTGTAAGAGTTCCAATTCAGTATTTTCCTAAACTTTCTCTTTACCTTTTCTTATCTTGCTTAACTCTTCCTCTGCTGGAGATAATTCTGTTATTTCTTCCCCTGATGGCATCTTCTTCTTCTCTGGTTTTCTAGGCATCTCCACTAATATTTTTCCCTTATACAATTCTGAACTAGTGAATCGCTTCCTAGGTTTGAAAATGAACCTTGAATCTTCTTTTGAGAAGTCTAATTTCTTGGCCTTAAGGCCCTTATTTTTTGGTTTTTGCTCCCTTATTTTCCACAAGCTTTACGATAGGATATTCTTCAATCTCAATGGCCTCCAGGATATCTTCCAACTTACCTCTTCCCTCAGTATGAATTCTAGTAAGCCTTGTGTGGGTTCTTGTGTATGTTTTTACCTGACTATTGGTAGAGGTTTGTTTTGGTGCCATAGTATCCTGTAATTGCTCAATTTCCAGCTCCATAGGTTTTCTATAGGCTACATTTCAATCTCATGGCCAACTAAAGGTTCATCTCCCAACTCCTTATTTTTACTTTGTTTATTTTTCTTGGATTTTGGTGTCTTCTTTGGAGTGATGACATCAAATTCATATCCACTCAAAAATAGAAATGTATACCAATCCATTCCCAAGTTATTCAATTCTTTCACTACCAGCAATTTGATCAAAGCATGATGGAAAACAGAGGTGTCACTAGGTTCAGGTTTTTCCTACACCTTATCAATCATTTTGCACAAACTCCTAAAAATATAATAAATTAAGTCCAGTGGTTGTTTACCTGCGAAGTGAAGCAGTCGTTTGAAATGGTATTGATATATCATATGGAATATACCTTCACAGGTAAAATATTTATGAGCCACCATTAAAATTTTTGAATAATTCTCCTTGAGGTGGATTCTGGGAATGCCTAAATTCGTATTCGTGCCTCTCTGCTCCTCCTTCAAAAATTCATCACAATTATGCAACTTAAATTTCATTACCTTGAACCATGCCTCTCCTAACCTTGGGATTTCAGTAGACTATGCAATTGTGTCAAGAGACATAATAAAGTTTAACATAACTACTTTCGACCCTGTACGAATGATTTTTTTTTTTAGATTTTCCTTTGACATGACTCCTATCACATGAAAAATGGCCTCTAAGACCCCTCACATATGTGAAAATTTTTCTTTTAATTACAAATTTAAAATATCCTATTCAACCCTAAATTAACCTAATTGAATCATGACTCAAAAAAAAATAATGGTTATCTTGGATAACAAGGGAATTGTTAGGATAACTTTGCAAAGCAATATTGCTTTTTAGGAAAATTTTAAGGATGGAAACTTATCAGTGTAGGAATATTGGTAAATATTACTAATCCCTTGTATACAAATTGTCAAATGTTTGGTGATATTTGTATAAAAACATTGAATTTTATATTGAATTTATATATTATCTAAGATTTTGGTGATTTTAAAGTGAAATAATTTTACCCTATAAATATTGAACTAAACACTTCTACAAAAAATGGAAATTGGTGAATATTTTGTTTCCTATAAAAATTATTAAAAAATCATCTACATAAATTATAAATAAAAACATTCATGACATGAATCATTTTAATCTATACCATTTCAATATCAATAATATTTTAAGTCAAAGTTAAGAGTAGTTTATATAGTTGATTTATGTAGATACAATAATGTCAATAAACAATAATGTTCCCTAGTTACATTATCACCACAATTAAGAAAAATTATAGTCCATCACATATGTTTCTCAACAAATCCAAACTAATTGAAATTAAATTGGCATGGAAATATTATTAGGGTGCTCACAAGAGGTTGATGTTCAAAAAGTGGTTGTGAGGTTCGACACAACTATATCTTCTACTATCTTAGACACAACTATATCTTCCATTGCAAATGTTGAAGTCCAATTAAATCATATTTTTAATTATAGGGAATAAAATGTTTTAATATTACAATACATGTATAAATAAATATAAATAGGGAGCTAAACATTTCAAAACAATAACTAATGGAATTGACCCAATAAAAAAATATGTATTTCACAAAGAGACACATTTGCATGGACTAATGCAAATATCAAGCATTTTTATGTCAGCGGATGGATAAGTGGTTTATAGTATTTTACAAGTATCCCAATAATGAGAGGGATGTTCCTATATTCTCCTTAAGAAATTATGGGTAGAGTTTATGCTAGGTAATTGTTGTAACATTATTTGGTTTTAATAAGATAGCATTTTAGAAAAAGATCAAAAGTTTAGAAATGTTAATTTTGGATATGAATAGGCAAAAACAAAAAATTTTAGGACTCATGACAAATAAATTATCCATATCAAGAAAATGATAGGAATATTTTCCCTAAACAATGAAGGCAAAATATTGAAAAAAAATTAGGCATAATTTGAAAGCAATAAAATAAATTATTTTTTTTAGTTTAAATAAAAGAAAAGAAAAGAATGGCTGTTTTTTTTTATGCGCCAAAGATTAAATTAGGAATTAAAATTTTGTTTAATTATATTAATCACTTCATTAAGCGAATAAATTTAATTGTAATAAAGAGCGCATATTTTTATCCTCAGTTCGCAAATGACAAGGGATTTTGTCACGTTGCAATTATCTTCCAAGCAAGTTTCAATGGCAGATCTCTTCCCCACCCAGATCAATGGTGGGGAAGCCTTTTCACAACCCCTTTCCCCTTTGTCTTTAATGGCGAGGGGCGGGGCAGGGGGTCCGAAAAGTAGTTTTCTCAACGGCAGGCCCTTACCTACGTGTCACCTCCACAACACTTCGCACCCCCCTGCTGAAAACCATTTACCACAACCTACCCCCTTTGAAATCTACATCCTCCCAATGACGGTTTTCACTCCTGCCAATGGTCATTTGAATTTTTCTCCTTACCATTTCCCAACACCAAATAAAATGTTGAAACTTGTGTATTCCATTTACAACTCTGCTCGATTATTGTTTCCCTTCCCATCCCGTTAGGCCTGCTCCATGATCGTTTTCTATTTGTTTTATTGCCTATCACTCCTATACCATTAGAATTTAACCTCCACGATCACATTTTATTAACAGTCACTCATAACGGTAATCTGAGCATAATTATAAATATAACATCTCCATACCTTCTACCACATTTGTCTCATTTATTGTTTGTTGTTGAATTGCAAGTTTTACAGAGACATAATTGCACCATTGGTTCAGCCATATTTCACTGTGCCAAACAGAGTTTTATTTGCAGAAAAAACCCCTTCTTCTTCTTCCTTTTCCTATATAGAAAACATGGCTCCTAAAGGGAAAATCCATAAGTCCGTCACTGATGAAATCCATTCTGTTTCTACTCTAGTTGATCTCAACCACGTTCCCTTAGTTGATTCATATTTCAAAATCATTAACACATAATGTGAATTTGAAATTCATGAATTGCGCATGTTGCTAAAACAGAATTATTTGGATCAAAAATATGATATCAAGCTCTGAGAATCCCTATTACCCCTATTTTCATTCCCTCAAACCCATTAATTTCCAGATCTAGTTACCTGGCGTCAATCCAGCTATGATCCCATCAAAAGAGTAGTGGTAGCGCAGAATGGAATCATTCTGATATCCATCACTCAAGAGACCATAAACAACATGTTACTGATCCCATAGAATGACACTCTAAGCCTCATATCCCAAGAAGCTCTTACGGAGCTATATCATAAGCTCACCTTCCCTTGGAGAGTTCACATTTTTTAGAACTTCCTTCCTGATGATGTTGAATTGCCAAAGAAAAACCCACCTTCTCCATCCTCCATGTTTCCTAATGCTACCAGACACATTATCTCATTAATTTCTTTTTTATTAAGATATCCAAATGACATAACAGTAGATGAACTCGTCCTTGGCTATTTTTATATATTTTCTAAGGATCTTCATCCTGCATTGATGTACAATTACAGTCAATTTTTGGCTGATAATATGCATGAACAATTGATGAATCTAACAGCCTAAGGAATTTTTAAGTACACTTTTGTACTTATTCATATGTTTCTGTTCCAGCAGAGAGATTCATTTCCTATCACATTGTATAATCAAGATGATCAGGGAATTAACCAGTAATGTGATTCATTGGATAGAATTGGTAAAATATATTTCAGATAAATTTTCTTTGCATACTTAATTTATTCATTCATCCATCTAGTTGCACAACTTCTTAGCATTAAAAATGAGCCCAGAATTGACCAGGACATCAAAAGAATCCTTCATTTGAGTGATCAGGTTAAAAATGGAGATTGATATTTATACCAGAAATACACAGATATTGAAGTATATGGTCGTAAGCTAGAACCATATAAACTGCCCAAATATGTTCCAATGAGAATCTTCTCTTTGGAATATATTAGGGAGATTATTAACATGGATGATTTACATTTTGTTTCAAGGAAGAGAAAATCACAGTTTAAAATCAAATCAAAGATAGGCTCTTTTATATGCAATACTAGATAGGCTCTTTTATATGTTATTCTTAAAAATATGAATTTCTAGCCAAGCTTCACTTGGTCTTATGACCCTTTCAACATCATTTCAAATCTAATGGTTGACTTGAAGAAAAATCCATATAATCATACACCTAGGCCTGAAATTGAAAAGTTTATGAATTGGGATCAGTGGACAGAGAATACAATATAGGAGGTAGAGGAACAAATCCTTTCCACATCTAATCTGCAGACTCCAATTGCCCAAAGAAAACAGAAAAAAAGGCTCAAAGAAGAAACTTAAAATTTTGTATATTTGTTCAAGGAATTCATAGTCCAACAAAAGAAGCAGGAGACTCACTTTACAATTTCTATAGAGCAGAGTCAAAAACAACCAGAAATTATAGATTTGGGAGATCTAGAAGTATCTACAGTAACAAGAGGGAGTATCCACAATACTCCATCATCTTCTTCATCTTCTCATGAGCCTATGGAGATAATTCAATCAGTTGGAACAAGTTCATCATATTATCAGAACATCTTCCCCAAATTCTTGGAGGTTAAACAAAAAAATGAAACTTTGAAGGCCAATGTTTACAGTCAGTTTTGGAAGCAGACTTCCACATCACAACATAGGATACTGACTACTTTTGATAGTGAAAAGGGAAGGATGAAAATGGATTTTCTACAAGCCCAAGTCCCTTTTCCGAAGTCTCCATCCGATTATAAGAAGACAATTTTCTCATTTTGTGCAAATAAGATTCATCCAATAGACCAGATGGACATTCATAGGCAATATGGAGAGATGATTTTCTATACCATGACTAATACATCAATGACATTTGTTATCACTGGAAAATTGGACAAGAAAATATGACATTATGAAATGTCAAGCAGAAGGATTTACGAGTCTGAGGCACATTAGAGAATCTGAAGAATTTAAAAAATATCTAAGGTCCATGAGAAAAATCAAATTGTGCACTCAATCCATAGCAGAATGTGCCTCCATGCGCATTTTTCTTTGATAGGCATGCCTTTGCGTGGCTTTCCCTCAAAAATCCATGGGGACCTGAGAGTGGTGGAAGTCACTTTCCAGGACCACAAGGCACACTCCAAGAAATTGACCCCACACTTGAGGTCACCTAAGGAAAGTCGCCCAAGCCTCCTTAGGACCTCAAGGGAGAACACAATGGAATAATGTGGCACACAATGGAATCACCCTCCTCTCTTGGGTCACCATCCATCAATGTACCAAGAGATGGAAGGAGAGTTTGATCTAGCAGTGTGTGATCCATAGTAGAGATAGAGAGGATTTAGTTGTTGGCCATCCAAGAACTCCAATCTTTCAGAGTAGAGAGAGAGACTTTGCGCCAAGGTAGCTCAGAGGTAAAGAAATCCTTGCATCGGGTCTTAGAACTCCCTATTTCTAAAGGCCCCTTGGCAAGTGGGAAAATATTTCATCCTTTATTCCTACTAGCACTCAATAAGAGGGGGTGTAAGTGCCACCGTTTGGATTATTGAAGTTTTTTGACTCTATTTAGAGCTTTTGTTTATGTGTTTTAGTTTAGTTTTTATTTTCTCTCTATGTATGCATGTTATTTTCTTATCTAGTATGTTTTATGTTTTGCCATGTTCAATAACTTTCTGACTCCCTTAATTATCTGCCTATGACCAAGAACTTAAGAGAAAACAACCACTCCTCTTAAGTAGGTGTGCTTTGGTACACTTGTGCACCAAATCCATATACACAGGATTGGCGACTCCACTAAGTTTACTTCTTAGTTTATGTGGTTGTGCCTTTTGCAGAGACCTCTTTCTTTGCTCTGGACTTTGGCTTGAACGGCCCCTTTTCTCTTCTTCTCTGCCTATTTACCCTCAGTGAGAGGCCAAAGCTTAGAAGCTCCAACAGACAGACGTGCTTGACTATGTGCGTTCAGTAGTCACCTACGGGCAGACTTCACACCTATTAGTTTTAAAAATTTCAAGTTTATTTTCACAAAGTGAACACGTAGTTTAAGTAGGGGGCAAGTAACTTCCATTCTGAAATAATTTATTTTTGTGAATTTAGACACAAAAATTCATAGGTACTTAGTCAATGTAAGTGGCCCCATTCCACACATGTTTAGCTAAATATTTTTCATTTTCCTAGATTAAAATTCATTAATTTTAGTCCAATTTTTGGCACTATGATTCGGGACTAGGATCTAATTATCCTTACAGAGCAAGTAATCTATGCTTCCTTTGCACCCTTGGGTGATCCTAGGAAAGCATATGAACACTCTTTGATGATAATTCACCATCTCCCTATAGTTGATCATTTAAATTAAATAGGCAACATTGTAAGCAGCCCATATCCGCACATGTTTTTCTTTTAAGAAAGGAACAACCCAACATAGTTTGATAGGGAATTTTGAAAAGGATCACCGCATATCCAAATTTTAAAACTATGCAATTTTGCATCTCTTGCTCACACACATACACACACTAAGTGAATCAAAGCCACTTAAAAATAACTTAACTAAACTCATTAAACTCTCCCCATAGGGGCCACAAGAGAATTTATAGTTTAAGTTAGCACCAAGGGGGTAGGCATCCAATAAGCCACCTTTGTCAGTTTATATCTTGAAACGTAGAAGTTGAATTTTTAGGGAACTTTTAAAATTCATCTATCTACCAATGACAAAGAAAACTTGAGCACCACAAAGACCTGATTCAAAGGGGGTTAAGCTTAGGCCTAGTGCGTGCGATATTATTCAGGGCTACCTGACCCGTCTAATACTCGGTTGACTAGGGGCGTCGCCAATTCTTTCGGGACATTGTGCCAGCATTCATAAGATATATTCTCAAGGCCCAGTTACATTTGAGGGTGTGAGGACAATTAGGTCTTCTAGGATTTGAGTATCATATGAAAAAACAACAAAAAAACATATTTTCTAATTACCTAGTCACATAGGATTAATCTAAAAGGAAAATTATCTTTTATTTTCACTTTGTTTTATGTATGAAATCAGATTTTTTCTTTGATTGTAATCTCTATCCTCTCAAATATTTCCAAACCATACCTAATCTATGCCAAAACAGACCCAACAGAACCCCGTCGACCTAGATGTCTTTTTGACCTCCCCATATTACCGCAAGGGGTTCCAGTTCTTTCGCCATTTAGGCGTCAAAGATAGAACACTGCCACCCTTATTGGTTCATCCTTTATTTGGGAATCATTAATTTGGAACCCTCTTTGTTCACCCAACGCCACACTGGTGAACACCCCCATAGGGTCACCGCATACCACTCCTCCCACAACCCCAAGGGGACAGAGGAGCACTACCATTTCGGGAAGCCAGGTGAACTCACAGTAGGGTACGTCGTAGGAAAACCCTACACCTAACTAGAACATTATGTTTTCATAGGGTGCAATGGCTACCAACTCACAATCACCTTTGTTAGCTTCGTTAAATCTACTAGATTTAACCAAGTTAACAAACGACCCCATTGCACACAACCCTACATGGCCACCCATTCCCATGAAGCTCCCTTCGGAATTCCAAAGTTCGAAGTGAAGCAAGTGGAAGACCCTAAAAATCATGTTATGACTTTCCACCTGTGGTGTTCATCGAACAACATCATTACGATACTATTCAACTGATACTATTTCAACGCACCCTAACTGGAATAGCTACAAATTGGTATGTGGAGAAACCATCTGCTACACATGGAACCTTTAGCACCCTCGCTACTACATTCCTGACCTATTTTTAGTTACCCATCCACCCTGACTTTTGAACGGTATTATTGACCCACTTTAGGCAAACACTTGTCATCCATATCTTGGACCATCTCCACGAATGGCGGCAGGGTCGTAGTTTGTGCAAAGCAAAACTCGACGTTCGAGTTTTTTTAGACCTATTCCTGAAAACTCTCACCATAGATATTTCAAAGGATGTGGAACAACAAAATCCTATATCTGAAGAGGATGCAATCTGTAAGGCCCAACAGCTCGAGCTGATATATACATAGTCAGGATATATTTATAATATCCAGCATAACGCCCCGCGCCTGAAAACTTACAAATAATTTCTAGGCGCGTCGAACTCCGCAAACAGTTTTATTGGGTCATTGACCCAAAATCACCTAATAAGCATCGTTCCAAACCCCGGTTACGCATATGATTCTAACCAAAACATAGTGCAACCCGGCTACCAAAGTCATCATGCACCTTCGAAAAACATGACTAATAGGGCATCATCGTAGCACCATTAGCAGGGAGGTCCATATCCTCCAGCTCATGGGACCCAATACGTATCTAGACATGCTGATGGAAGAGCTTCCCCCAAACAGTCATTCATAAACTAGGGAAAAAGACCGTAATATTCCCATTTCCCAGCACAAAACCCACACATGTAGGATAATGCACAGGTGAACTTTGTGCAACCTTCCCAAGCCCAAATGCGCCAACCATACAATCAGGAGAATCCAAATTATCCTCCTAACGCGGCTAAGAAAAAAGGAAGAAAACAAGCCTAAAGGAAATCTTGGACTGGGGGGAAACAATCAACAATGCCCTTTGTGATCTCAAGTTGGAGGCAACTCCAACCGAAATCAAAACCAGGAGCCAAGCAACTCCTAAAGGTATAACAAGAGGGAAAATATTTGGATGAACCACTCTTGTTCAATTTGTGGTGAGTACAATAATTACACTCACCACTGTCCCGACCTGCCTAAGCTGAAGAAGCTACAAGGTAACCATGGGTAAGGGGGATCCTCACAACAGACAATATTCATGCAGGAGCCTTTCCCCCATCAAGGGACAGTTAGCACTCAACAACGACAAAAAAATCCCAACGATTCCGAAAAGAAAAGCCATGAAATCAACATGACTGGCGAAGATTTTAGACATGAAACCAAAATTATGATACCCCACTAGACACCAGTTCATCAGGGGCTAGTACAAGTGCACCAATAGCACCTTTGACCATATCAAAGATGCCTTTTGAACCTTTGCCAAAAATTGGTAGGGGACCAACTAGGCGGGTAGGAAACCATTCCAAAGTGGACCATAACTATAACATTGTGGATGATCTAGCTCAATCCCCCATCACCATGTCAGCTTTGGAGGTATTACAATAATGTCCAAAGCAAACGAAAACCTTACTTTCCACATTAGGCACTATTGACCCTACCGATTCACGCCTTATGAATTTTGATTTAGATAAAGCCACCACTAGGCTTACTTCGATGGTTAGCTTCTAGATAGCGGTGTTGGTTCAAAACATCACCATTCACTGATGTATCATTGATTAGGGTGCATCCACATGCATCATGTCAAAGAACGCCTGGCAGAAGTTAGGGTCTCCCAAACTAAAGCCATCAGACATCGTGCTCAGGGCATATGATGGACGCCCTTCAACTCTCGTCGACCTCTACCAAAATTTTCTAGTCTGCTTAGCCGGCAATACGGTCCTTATATACATTGAAATCTTTGATGCTCAACTAGATTAGAATATACTCCTTGGCCAGAGTTATATGTACGCCATGTCAGCCATAGCCTCCTCCGTCTTCTGAACTATGATGTTCCCCCATGAGGACCGCATCATTACTGTCAACTAATTGACATATAGCAAAAATCAACCCCTAAAAAATATGATTTCATTATACCCTATGTAGACACATCTTCTGAGACACTTACACAGTACCAAGAATATGGCCCTGACCAGTTCAAATTTTTTTCAATCCTAGGGTCATTCCTAGGACATCCCCCTGTTATACCTAAGTCATCACTTGATGTCATAGAGGCTCTGGTGTGCATGATGTCCTCATCAATCACTGAATCCATTCAAGGCACGAAGATGAGTAGTAATGACACTAATTCCTCAGCCACAACAGCCTCTCTGGCCTATGTCACCTCCCAAACTCCTTTCTTCTTCCCCCAGATGGTTTTGTGTTGTAGCAGGTCATGGCCATGGTGGTCCTACCAAACTTATCATTTGCAATCCCAGTTTGGTACCTGTCCCACCTACCACAATGGGATTCATGCACATCACCTCTACAATTTTAATCCCCCTCAATCCTGAGCATGCCCTAGCTATTCAAGAGACTGTTGAAAATATACCATCGAAGGAAATTCCCATCGCAAATCTAATGGTTATGACCAAGATCACTAATAGAAGAGGAAAAAAGTTGGAGAAACACACCACGTAAAGGGAATCATCACCCAGCGCCATATGTGACATAGTAGGCCACCCTACCCACATCTTCCTAGAGCTGAACGAATTAAAACCGCTCCTTAGCTCAGCGGTAGACATCATGGCAACAAGTTCCCATAAAAAGGAACCTGCCACCAAAAGTAAAGGCAAGGCAGTGCGTACAAGTCATGCATGTGCTATCTGCAGAAATTATGGACACTATACCCATAATTTCCTAGATATTCTGTGATATAGGGACAATTTAATGCCATTGAGAAATCCTACCAAGAGGATCCCTCCATCCAACCAGCTAGAGATGAACCTTCTGTCATTCTATACCTGCAAGAGGAATGACAGTCACCTGAAATACTCCCAATTGTTAGGTCCCCGTAATTTGTTAGATTGGTGAGAAAAAATGAACAGGGGTAACATCAAAACAATATTTGTATTCCTAGGACCTAGCCTTCCTGGACTTAGAGAGGGCTCTCTCTATTTTGTGCAAAGGATGTGAACTTGTTTTCTTTTAGTGTTTGATTTTAGGCTACTTGTTAAGTTTAGGGTCTGTTTGTTTGTTTTGGTTGGGTAGATGATCAAGTAGAATAGATGGAGTGAGGAATATTCAAGTCATTGGGCTATGGAGTCTATAAAAAGTCATGGAAAGTTCAACAATGAAAAAGGGTGCATTACTGGGAAAATCTAACATGGTCAAATGGATTTTCAAGGTTTCTGTGAGATGAGATGAACATCAAGTTTGTGAACAAAGTAGGGCAAAGTGTAGTTAAGAATCGTTTTTAAAATAATTTAACAAGAAGGACCTTCAACACTATTTAGCATAAAGAAGTAATCATAAGATAGATAAAACCAATAACTCTTTGATTAAACTCAAGCAAATAAGCATTTAAAACAAACAATCTAGTGAACTATAGAAGGCAAGAAACTTATTTAACTTCTAGTGATTTCACCTTCAAGGTTATAAAACATTTAAGATGGACATATAACATAGATAAAAGAATATGGAACTCCTAAACATCATTTATCATAGCCATAAAAACCTCCAGAGCAACCATTGTGGAGTACTAAAAAGGTATGCTTTTGATGATCATTTCAGTGGCTTTTTAATAGAATTTGTAAACCTTTTTTCATCATGAATTTGGAAAATAATAAAGAATTATAAAAAAACATGTGAGAGTTGATATGCAAGACTTAACCGCTGATAATTGTTATTTTTCTGTGCAGGAAAAGGTGAAAACGAGGAGTTTCCGTTCCAAAGGAAAGGACAAAGACGAGATAACTGTTGTCCCTTTGAAGGGGAACCGAATGCAAACAAGGCTAAGCAGATCAAAGCAAATCGGCCCGGAAAAGGAGGAGAAGACACCAGCTCGGCGGAGAAGAAAAGAAAAGATGAAGGATTAACAGTTTGGCGAATCCCTCAAGATCTTTGATCCCGAGGGATTGCTGCTTTATTTATCTTGTTACTTGGACATCTCCGCCGTCACCTTTATATAAAGGGACAACACTGTTAGCTTGGGGATGATACTTTTTATGTAATTTTCTGTTAAAAATCAACTTTGATCATCGAGTCTCATTGAGAACTGGTTCATTGTACTTTTGTCTTATGCATTAATATAAACTTGGTGATTATCTCATTTCTGCGTCTGGATTAACTTAAGGCGGTGTACCCTTGGAGGCTAAGGGCCTGGCCCCGGAGGACACTTGCTTCTGTATCACTACGATTTGATTTCTGCGTGGTTTGCTTATCGTTGTTATTTGGTAATCTGATATGCTTTATAAGTTGCTATTACATGCTCTGTTAAGATTAAATCATTAAGGTTTTTACAGATAGAATTGTGTATTGACTCTGCATTATGTTATTGATCCTTTCAGAGTTAATTGCATGTTATTATTCTTAACCGAATATTCTTACTGTTCTGTTACAGAGCTTTTATACTGAACATTCGTGTCATAGATTCATTTGAAGTAGTGTTCTTCATAATTGTTGGATTCAGAAATAATGCTGTTCTATTTGGAAGCACAGTCGTATCCCTGTTGATTAAGATTGATCAGATTATTATTCCAGCATGTTGTGTGCGTATATGATTTACTAGTGTTGTTCCATAATTTATCATTAGTATGTTTTGCTTGATTTGCCTTAAGAGTGAAAGATTGTTATTTGATTGCAAAGAGTGCATTTGGGTTAATAGATTAAGTTTGGTTACGACTCGCGAGACTTAGTTGTTCGATTGCTGTTCCATTTTAGAATTACTGTTCCATTCCAGATTTGCTGTTCAATTCTTTATTTGTTGTTCCATTTTGCTATCTGTAGTTCCATTTACTCGCATTTGTTGTTTTGGTGTGAGAGACGATCTAAGGCTGTAGTGAGCTTTGGCATTCACTGTCTAGCTCCCAGACCCGTGGTCTATGCTCTAATTTTCTTTCCATCAGTTTCCAAAGGGATGGGTTATCGCTGCCGAACCCTTGACTGATAAGCTGCCTAGTTTTCTGAATGTGTGATTTATTCTTTTGAAGTAACTTAGTTATAGACAAGCATCCGTTTACTCTTGTATTTTTAAACATTGTACTACTAGCATTACTCTGACAAGTGATAGCCTCAGACTGAGACACTCTTTGGAATAACAAAACGCTCCCGGATTGACATATTAATGTGAGGTAATTAGAGGTGAAAGAAACCCTTTTTATAGCTCTACACCTATCAAGACTGACAAAAGTGATCGAAACATAGCCTCTTTTGGAAGCCAAAACCTAATTAGTGATACTTCAAAGAAAGATCTCAAGAACAATTTTTTAGTGACATAAAAAAATCAGGGCTAACCATAAAACATCTTTGATATCTACCGTAATGAATCATTCATAAGATAAACAAGCTTGGGTGGGTCTAGAGATCAACTAATAATTCTCTAAACTAACCTAACAGAGGAAAACATAAAGGCAGTGAAGAGAAAATAGAGCTAAGATGCCTTTGAAAAACATTTCTTAGCCTAAAACCTTTGTCCTACTGCAATATAGAAGGATGTAACAGAATGATACATAAGAAAACAAGAACTGAATAGAAACAAATCACCATTAACCATGCTCAGGGATCCTGCAAGCAAGTCTTCTCCATCATCAATCAAAACAAGCCATCCACAAATTCCACAACACCAATTTCTCTTCAATCTCCAAAAAACTATGTATTGCTCCCGAGAGTCATAAAATGCCAACATTTCACAATAAGGTCGTCAATCTCTATTTATCTAGAAAATGAGAGAAAAAACCATAAATAGGGTTTTAAAATGTCAAAAACACCCATAAATGTCATTTATGTCTAAGAGACCATGCAATGCGCAAGACACAAAATATCTCATGAAATAAATGCAAAAATAACTCCTAGCACCTAAATTTGGAGTGACTTGCCCCAAAAAACACTAAAATATCATTTTCCATAAATGAGTGTCTTTTGTTGACTTTTTCACATTAAAGGTGCAATAGTGAGGTATGAAGTCATAGTGCATGCACAGGAAAAATGGAGGAAAAATGGGTCCACGTGCAGCCAAGTTTTTATTGCCTTCCCGATGTCGGAATTTGCTCCGTGATGGCTCGTTGGAAAGCCTATCGAGTTAATTTCTAAAAAAGCCCTTTTTTTTTAATTGGGATCCATTAACCTATTAAAAAACTAAATCTACCAAGGATGCTCAAGGTGCAGCGCCAGTCCTGAAAATGAGGCAGAAAGGTGAAAAATGAGGTGTGTTTTAGCTTTTTGAGGGACCAAAAATACTCCAAATGCTCTGAAATTTGGTGATCATGCTGTACTTAAGATGAGGATTCCAAAAATACAAATTTTTCCTCCTGATGATGCCTGAGGTGAAAGCGTAGCGCCAAGGGTGTTGTGCCTTCAGGCCTTAAAATTAGCAAAAAACCAAAAATTGTCAAAAAGTTCCCAAAATTGGTAGATATCTTCTTTATGGGGTTTGGGAGGCCTGTAGAGAAGTGTTAGCCAATATTCCAAGGTTTTCTTGGTATTTTTATTCCTTTATTAATTTTATTTCGGTAAGGGCTCCTTTGAGCTTGGCCCTTGCAATTTGATTTTGCAATGCATAGTGCTTGGTCATCTTCTTTTCGAGGTGAAGGTCCCTCTTTGCCTTCTTCAGCTACTTGTTTTCATTATTATAATACTCAATGTTATGCATTTCCATGCCAAGGCATATTTCTAGATCCCTGATTTCTACATCTTTGCTTTGGAGCAGTATGCTAGTGGCCCTCTCCTTATCTTCATTTTCACTGTCAAGGTCAGTGATGTCAAATTTTTGTTCAAGCTCATGCTTACCTTTCTTACTTTTCTTCACCTTTTGTTTGCCTTTATCTATATTCTTGGTATAAGTGGAAGGCATGGCCCCTTTCCTTTTAGAGGAAGCAAACACATTCCTTTCTCCTCTTTGATATGTCAATGGAAGAGGTTTGATTGTGATCATTTTGGTGTCTTCCTCATGGCTTCCATCATTTGTCTCCATGTCTTCCTCTTCATTAATTTAAACATCCGCCTCACTGTTGGCCTCTTCACTGATTTCTGCACTATCCTTTGTACTGCCTTCATCTTGTTCATCATTACTGCAAGGAGTCTCATGGATGTGATCTTTACTGCTCTCATCAAATTCTTCATTTTCCTCACTGTTTTCATGACTGTCATGACTGCCATGATTGTCTTCTTCCTCACTGATACTTGCTTTATCACTCCCAATATCAGCCTCACTGCTCTTAGATTCAGTGGCTTCCTTTTCATTAACATTTTTAGACTCATCTTCATCTGCACTATGGCTTCTTTCTTCATCAGTATCCAGATTGTCTTCTGCCTCTTCATTTTCAACCTCGTCATCATTTTCTTAACTTCTTTCTTCATCATTTGCCTCATCTTCGTTGTCATCTGCCTCCATGTATTTTAGTTCATTTCTAACCTCTACTTCTTCATCACTAAGAGCCTCACTATTTTCATTGTTATCCTGGCTCCTCGTCTCATTTCCACCATCATCATCATCATCTCTTTCTTTGTCACTTTCTTGTTCACTACCACTTCTTTCTTTTGTGTCCATACTGTCTTTTGCCTCTTCATATTCAACATCATCATTGTTATCACTACCCCCTACCTCTTCATTTTATTCCTCTCTACTGTCCTCTTCTTTATCATTGCTTGATTTCTCTCTACCCTTTCCTTCATTCTCATTTGATTGTTCATTGTCACTCCCTTCTTGATCTGATGCATTGGGAGAGGGTGAGGAAGGGAGGTTTTCTTGAGGAGAGGATACTTGTGTAGATTTTGAGGCATGATCAGTAGGAGGTGATGGAGGAGTAGAGGGAGGAGGATGAGATGATGAGGGTAAATTTGGCTGATGATGGGGCTGTGGGTTTGTGAACACTTCATGAGAAATGAAAAACTCCCATGGTATGCCTTTTTGCTCCAACTGATGTAGCACAACCATCTTGATCAAGGAGTGATGGAACAAAATTTAAATTGGCTGGGAGTAGTTCCTCTTTTGTACAACATAGGACATCTTATCAATACTCCTATAGTATGGTAAATGAATCATTTTAACCCTAGTAAAGTGCATGAGTAATCTGATATGATAGGAGTAGAGTATAGAGTACCTTCCCTCACAGGTAAAATATTTCATGATGACCCTCATCAAAGGTGCATACCTCTCCAGCAAGTGTGAAAAAGGGAAAGTAGACTTGCAACCTTCTTTGTACCTAGGTTTGAGAAATGGCTCATAGAAGCTTATGTCTAATTTTTCTCTTTTGAACCACTTTTCACCAACATTGGGTATGCCTGTAGCATGGAAAATGGCATCTAATGATAGCTCAAAGTCTAACCCTACAATATTTAGTTGTTTATTGTGTAGGTTGAGGATATAAAACCTAGTGAGCTTAGGGTGACTCTGCACCTGTTGGAATTTTTCACAAAACTGAAAACACCCTACATTTTGGAAATAGGTGATGATCATAGGAGAGGTATTAAGCTCCACAGTGTCTTTGGGTTCAAATCTATTGAACTTCCCACCTTTGTGTTTCTGCCTCGTAGGCACTTGGCCTTCTTCACTACTAACATTTCCTCCTTCTCCTAACATTCTGATTACTATTGTCTTTAAACAAACCCTACCTCTGGTTGTGAAACTTGATATGAGAAGTGAATTGGAATGATGGTGAAGGAAGCCTTTGAAAGTGAGTGAGAGGAAGGTTTAGGTGTATGACTGAGCCTTTTAAGTTTTGATGAATGGTCAACTTCAAATCACTGCAACTACCCTGATTGACTGATATATTCTTGTTTGTAGATGATAGAGGTCTTAAACAAGTTTTTGAGCAGGAAGGTTAGGGTTTTTTACTCCTTAGGGTTTGGTCACTTCCTTTGACATTAAACCATCAAATTTACTAGAGGACATGGCTAGACATCCACCTACAAAATTTCAATGCCTTTGCAGATAGTCCTTTGATGTAGCTTAGAGGAGTCTTCTTGTTGTTTGTTAGCATGTGCAAGTGGAGGAGAGCTTCAAGCGAAGGCATAACACTTGCATGCATAGTCGAGTCCTCTTTTCCCAACGCATAGTGCCTGCATGTGTTTCTGGGTGTCAGGCCTCCTACACACAGCAACTGCACATTTCTTTGTCTGTCTGGCCTCCAACATGTAGCAACTGCACGTTTCCCTGCCTTTCGGGCCTCCGACGCGTAGCGCCTGCATGTCTTCTGGGTCTGGCGAACTATCTTGTGCGAATGGGTAGTGCCTACACAAACGTGTAGTGTGTGTCCCTGAACACACAACATAGTGCAATTTTTCACTAGAAAACCTCCTGAACACATAGCATTGAGCAATGAACACATAGCACCTGCCTGAACGCGCAATGCTAGGTAAACTTGCTCAATTTTTCACTGAAATTCCCAAATTTCTCCCTTGGATGTTCTGACTATTTTTTCAAATGCATAAGAGATGGGTGAAGAGCAAAAAGGTCCTTTATAGCTGAGGAAAATAAATTTAAATTAGAGAACCCACTTTTCTAATGTTTTTGAGTTTTTTCATCTAACTGATATTCCCTTAACCTTTTTGTTGTAGGTGGCTAAAAAATATTTAAAATGGCCTTTTCCTATATTTTTCTTTGTAACCATTTTCCTTTATTTTCTCTACAAGTTGTTGATAGGGTGAACTTGACTTCCCTTTTATGTCTGAAACATGATAACTCTACCCTTGACAACATTAGGAATTTTAAACATAAAGCAACATCTTCAACATTTCTTTTTTCTTACCTTGGAGATCAAATTACCTTGTGCTTGGTGGGTGACTGAAAAAATTGTTTTCAACTTTCTCACTAATCCTTAGGCATGATAAATCCACCTTTGACAAGAACCATAGTCTTCAAAATCATGTGTGCTATCTCCTCTTTTGGCCACTTCTGATTGTTGTAGGTTCCATGACATACTGAATTATCCCTTTCTGATATTCTTGAAGTTTGACATATCTAGTCACATAGAAGCAACCTTATAATTAGTTTGGCTTTCCATATTGGAGCTCAAACCTATGTTTTTATCCCTTTGATCATTGAGTGTAAATGACTGAAATTGAGAGCTTGACCTTCCTTTCACTGATACTCTTTGCATTCTCTTTCTTTTGAGGCAGTGAGACACTTTACCTTGGAAAAATCTAGAATTCACCTACAACAGTTTCTTCAAACCTTCCTTCTACTATCATCATGGAGGTCTTAATCATCTTTACTTTACCTCCTTTGCCTATATTTTCAAAACCTTAGGTTTTTGGGTTGTTTGAGAAAATTTATTATTGTTATCTTCTAAGTTCTTTATAGCCCTTTTAAGTTCATTCATTTCTGTCCAGTTCACCTCACCTTTTTCCCTTTTTCATTTATAATTTCTAAGAAATATCTTCCATGTTTGGTTCATTTGGTGTGCCTCCTCCATGTGTTCTACTGCATTGGATCCTTGCTTGGCGGACTACTGGCCCAATTAGGCTTAGAAACCCTACTTTTCCCTGAACACAAGATAATTCCTGTCTTCCTTTAAGAACACATCAGTTACTTTATCAATTTCCTTTGTTGATCTACCTCTTGGTGTTCCTGCAGAAATTCCAAGCACATTTACCTTGTGCAAAACTTGAAATTGACAGAGAAGCCTTCTTTGGAGATTTTCTGCTCTTTCTTGGGCAATCACGTGTTGCTCTTCTTTTACATTTGGAACAGAATCTAGCATAGGAAAATAGTGCTAAAAAAACATCAAGGATAACCCTACAACCTATGAAACCCTAATGACCTAGTGGGAGGCTCTTTTGAGTTGGTCTTTGACTAAAAGCTTGGCTTGGGGTCTTCAAGTGTAAAAAATAGAATTTTTGACAAATTGATGTATCGAAGATCCAAAATCCAATGTACTTAATTTATCTAAAGAGCCTACAGTGATATTTTTGAGACCATCAATACTTGAGGAATTTGATGAACATGAGAAGGAGTAGGTTGTTTTGGCAATCCCAAATGGAAAGTGGAGGGATTAATCAAAGGCAAAAAAAAGTGTTGAGGTTATGGGTGGGAAAATAGGATAAAAATGAGTGGCATGAGCCCATGAGGGGTCTTTTAGGAGTGGTATTTTAATCATGGAATGGCAGAGTAGTAAAATAGTGAAAATTTTGGTTTAAGGATAATGAAGGCAGTGAGATTTCTAAAACTCACAATATTCATGAATCTTATTTTTAGAAATCTAGGACAAGTATTTAGTCATATACAAATAGAAAAAATTATTGATGACTAACAGTGACTCCACTTTGGGAGGGCATCTCATTTTCAGGAGGTGTCCAAAAATTCAGATATCAAATCTCTGAGTTTATGAAGACCAGTGCCTCATCCACTGGGAAGCTTTTTCTTCTTTCATTTGTTGATGTTTCTATTGAAGCTATGAACTCAAAATCTGGAAGACATGTTTGCTTCAACCTCATCTCTACCTACCCATCATACCTTTTCCTATCATTATTTTCTTCTTGTGGATGCACTTGGACTAGCAAACCCTTGACATTATTTTTTCTTTTGAAAGCAAAAAAAAATATCTACTTGTACCCTTATCACTTCCAAGAGTTTAGATTATGCTAGTGAACTCTTTTATTCTCTACCTAGACTATTCATCTATCAAGATTAAGCTGTTTGGTAGACTTCATTCTCTAATCTACTGATATGAAATTGAAAACATGATTTAAACCAGGATTAATCTATCTGATTTGCCATGGGTTGTGGCATTGGGACAAGCTGCACACAGACCTTATTTTTGTACAAACAAAACCAAAAATTATGAGGGTTTTGTTTCATAATTTTTTAGTCATCCCTATATTTCTCTTTGGTTCAGATTTGAGTGTAGAGAACCAACATATTTTCCTCCTAATCTATTCCTGCTGACAAATCAAGCTTAAATGATTTGACAAGCCTTCTTTCACTAACCTATCAGCAGAAATTTAAAACATGTTCAACCATGATTATGCTAGATGACTGAACAAGACCCTTTTTTCTTAACAAGTAGTGGCATTTATACTTGCACACTTTCAACAATACTATTTTTTGGGTATGGTGTTGTACCTATTCTTTCCCTGCCCTCTTTTTCTTTCTTTATTTGTTTTTTTGTATTTTTTTTTTTTATGATCTCATCATGAAATGTTATGTGCAATGAATGAAATCTTCAAACTAGGAATTCTAACAATAATAGTGCTTGAGCATCTTTCCATTGATAGGACCTCCAAATAACTCTTCTCCATCTAGCTCTTGTAAACATAAAACATTGTTACCTTCATTTGAATGCATGATGTAAGGATTTTTCCACAAAATTTCAAATTTTCCATGCTCTCCTTTGCATTTTCTCCTTGAGTCCCACTCTTGTACTTTATCTATGTCAAAGACCCTACTTAGGTGAAGTAGGTAGTCTTTATCAGTTTTAAAACAAACAATGATGTCATCAAGGTATATCATAATGAAGTAACTCAAATTAGGGATCATGGCCTTTTAAAAAGTGGAATTTTCATTCCTTAACCCAGAAGGCATTTGGTCATCCGTGTAGGTGCCCCAAGGTGCTCTGAAAGCAGTTGTATGCTGATCAATTAGAAGTTTTATCACCTGATTGTAACCTGAAACACTACCAAGTAATGAAATTTTTTTAGAACTTTCTACCCTTTGCAGTGTATGATTTATATTAGGAAAAGGGTGTTTTTCCTTTCGGGGGGTTTTATCCAAGTTCCTAAAGTCTATATATAGCATATACCCCTTTGTTTTCTTTCTTAGTGAAAAAATCTGGTCCAAAGATTTATGGTTTTTCTTGAAAGGAATCCTCCTTTGAATAACGTTTGTGTCATAAGGATTTAAGCTCTCATCACCATATGGAAAAGTATCTTTAAACTCTCTGCACAGCCTTATGTATTTATGTTTTATGTGAGGTGACAAAGTTTTGGATAACCTGATCATTTTGGGTTTTTCTAGACTACCTATGTTGTATTCTTCTATATCAGCCTTAGTAGATACCACTTTATGCTCCTTAACAATATTTTTGGAATCCAACAACTCTTCCGAAGTGACAAAACCTTTTGGTGATGAGTTATCTTTGTGTTGCAAGACCTTAAGGTTCTTTTGATCCAGGCTCCTAGAAATTTCTGCTATATGAAAGTTTTCCAGCAATTTTACATGGGCAAAAGGGAATGGCTCTCTTTTTTTATGTTTGTTCCTCATTTGAGCAACCTTGTTCAGGCTCTAAGATTGGTTTTGGTATTGCACTTTTATTTTCATATTGCAGAAAATTAAGTACAGCTTTTCCATTATGTTGTTGTTCCGAGCTGTTAGAGTTTTGGCTATCGAGTTATTCATGTAGTGTCTAGTTTGATTGTTGTGGTATGCCTAGATTTGTCTCAATTTCATTTAGCTAGTCATCAATGTATTCTTTGTTATAAAAAATGAATGAGTCAAGATATGAATGGATGGAATAAAGAGGTGTGTTGTTTGGCCTTTCTTGGCTGCTAACCATATACTTGATGTGTGATTCCCAGTATAATCTCCTCGCTTGGTTAAAAACAAGGATGGTAGCATATGACATGTCTAGTTGGAGGTTCCCCTAAAGTTTGGCTCCCCATGATCTAGATAAAAGCATGCCATAATTATGGGGGATTTCAGCCACTATTATGTCGATGACCATGCCCTTAGCAGGGACTTGTGCCAGATTGACACATAGATCCTTGATTAGACCCAAACACTTGACTCTGCTTGAATCGAAAGAATACAGGTCTTTGTAAGGTCTTTGTAAGAACACTTGACTCTCCATCACTACCTTTGGCATGAGGTTGCTAGAGGCACCAGAGTCCAGCATGGCATTGTGCAATATTTTTTCATGTATGTTTGAGATAACATAGAAAGGGGGAATAGCCCCTTCTTGATATTTTCCTTCTACTTCAAGTCCAAACAATAGCTCTAGTTTGTCATCTGTCAAGTTTAGAGTGTCGGTATCATTTCCCATGTTCAAAACCTTCAGAACTTGGCACCTGTACAATCTTGGGTTATCAGTTCAGTGAGAGGTATGGTTATCTTGATCTTTGAAATATCTCCCTCAAAACTAAAAGGTATTTGTGTTTTGGGCATATTTACATCAGTTTTATCAACCATAATTTTTTCTGCAAGTTTAGTTTGTTGATTCTAATTTTTCACTTTGGACAAAATAGTTTTCTCAGGGCCACTAGTAGATGCACTAGGGCAGCTTGGGTCACCACTTTTTTGGCTAGTTTTGTCTATGTTTGGATCAGTTTTCTTAGCCATGGTGTTGGTACTATCTGCAACCCTCTTAGGATTATTTTCAGGTGACTTCCTAACAACAGTGTCTGCTTTGTTTTTCTTGGAGGCTTCTTGGTTCTTTTTTATCCTAAGGTCATATTTCCTATGGACCTCCATTATGGCATTTTCAAATCCTAATTGGTAGTCTTCAGAATCCTCATAGTTTGTTTTAGTTTGATCTAAGGAAAATAAACCTTGTTCTTCTTCAGTGAGAAAAACATCACCCTTATTATTAGAACCTATCAAGTTTACATGGTTTTCTCCAGGTTCTTCAGTCTCTCTTCCCTCTTCATCTACATAATTGTCTTGGAAAGGAGGCCTAATTTTTTGGTCATTGTCTCTTAGTCTGTTTTGGGGAGGGTCTCTTCTAAAGTTTGGATTCTATTTATGTTTTTGGGATTTGCTTGGTTTTCCCTAGGAGGTGTTCTTTCACTCAAGTTTATCCTTTCCATAATTCTTTCCATTACCCTCACTAAATTGTCAATTTTGGCATCAAATGAGGAGGTTGAGGCCATAGTTTCATCTTTGTAGGTGACTCTCTTTTCTTATCTCATCCTAGCCCTTTTTTCAATCAAGTTGGCCTCTACACTCACATCTCGCCTTTGCATGTCTTCTAAAGTTAGGGGATCTCTCTCTCTTAATTGATAGACCATGTCTGGATCAAAACCTTCTAGAAATTTTGCTAAAGCTAAGTCTTGTGGGGGTTTCATGTTTGGTGGGAGGGCATTGTAAACACTATTGAACCTAGTGCAATACTCTTTGACACTTTCCCCGAAATTTCTCTTAAGGTTGGTATACTCTGAAAGGATTTGGAGAGGGTTTTTCTTAATTTCCCACTTGTTTATAAATGTTTGGTAAAGGGAAGGGAGATCATGTATGTTGTTAGGATTCAATATTTTGAACCATTTCTTGGCTTCTCCTCCTAAGCTTTAGGAAAAATTCCTCATTTTTATGGTATCCTCTTCTAATTCCATGTAATCAAAAGCATCATTCATCCTATCTACGTGTTGTTGGGTAGTGGTAGATTCAACTCTGGTAAAGTGAGGGATTCTGTATTGGTAGTCATTTGGTAAAGGTATTAGAGGCTGTGGTAGTGCCAGGGGGTCATACCATGTTGCCATGATGGGAGCTAATAGAATCCAAGGAGGATTTACAAGGGGTGGATTTGTGAGAGGGGGTGGAGGATGAAGTGGAGTGGTTTTCACAGTGGATTTCTGAATGGGGGTGGTAGATGTACTTGGACCAGCAAACTAATTTTGAGCAGATTTGGGATGAAAAGAGCCAAAGTGATGGAGAAGCTGAAATTCAGGAGGAGTGAAAGGAGAGGCTTCTCTACTAGAATTCTACTGCAAATCTATGGGCTCAAGGTCATTCTGGTCAATCTCACTTTGCGACTTAGTTCTGAAAAGTTTTCTTGTATGGTGTAAGTCAAACTGGGGATCTTGCAAGGCTGTAAGGTGTTCAGGGATAGAAATTTCTCTATGAATGGTCCTAACAATGGTTGAATCTTCAGTTCTAGAAGTTTTCCACAAAAAAATTTCTAGGTCATCAATTATGGTAGGAGGGCTTAGGTCTGGGTGAGATCTGGTATTGATCCTTTGTGAAGCCAAATTTCAAACTCAAAGTGTAGAGAGGCTGAAATTTTATGACTGTTTTTGGAAGGCTGGCCTCTCTTAGTGTTTGCTAAACTCACACAGTGTGTAACTAGGCCTCTAAAATTCTCAGGGCTGATTTTACAAAATCCTAGGGAAGTCTATGAGAACTAGAAAATTTAGTAGTCCTACTGGAGGCTAGTGGAGTCACCAGGTGGATGTGTTCTGCTATTTTAAGGATATTCATTTATAGTCCACCACCAATAACTGAAAAAAACTAATCTAGAGATTTTTTTTGGGATTTTTTGAGTTCCTTTATGTAGCCCTAAGGTTCCTATGAGTGTCCTCCAGTTGGGTTGTCATTTTTCTAGGATGGTGAAATAGTTAGGTTCTATTCTTGGCTAACACTGGACTTTCTAAGTTTAACTGAAGGTCTGTGAGTCTGTAAGAGATATTCAGGCTACTATGTACTCAGAGTCCCACTGTGATCGTCATTAGGTTAGGTCCCCGTAATTTTTTAGATTGGTGAGAAAAAATGAACCGCGGTAACATCAAACCAGTCTTTGGAGTCCTAGGACCTAGCCTTCTTGGACTCAGAGAGAACTCTCTCCATTTTTTGCAAAGGATGTGAACTTGTTTGCTTTTAGTGTTTGATTTTAGGCTAGTTGTTAAGTTTAGGGTTTTTTTGTTTTTTTTGGTTGGGTAGATGATCAAGTAGAATAGATGGAGTGAGGAACCTTAAAGTCATTGGGCTATGGAGCCTATAAGAAGTCATGGAAAGTTCAACAATGAATTAGGGTGCATCACAAGGAAAATATAACATGGTCAAATGGATTTTCAAGGTTTGTGTGAGATGAGATGAACATCAACTTTGTGAAAAAATTACGGCAAAGGGAAGTTAAGAATCCTTTGTCAAATAATTTAACAAGAAGGGCCTTCAACACTATTTTGCATAAAGAAGTAATCATAAGACAGGGCAAACCAATAACTCTTTGATTAAACTCAAGCCAATAAGCATTTAAGACAAACAATCCAGTGAATTATAGAAGGAAAGAAACTTATTTAACTTCTAGTGATTTAACCTTCAAGGTTAGAAAACATTTAAGATAGACATATAACATAAATCAAAGAAGAGAGAACTCCTAAACATCATTGATCATAGCCATTAAGACCTCTAGAGAAACCTTTCAAGACTGGACAAAGGGTATGATCGAAACATAGCCTCTTTGGAAAAACCTAATTAGTGATACTTCAAACAAAGATCTCAAGAAAAATGTTTTAGTGACATCAAACAAGCAGGGCTAACCATAAAATATCTTTGATATCTATTGTATTCAATCATTCATAAGATAAACAAGCTTGGGTGGGTCTAGAGAGCATCCAAGAATTCTCTAAACTAACCTAGCAAACGAGAAGCGAGCTAAGGTGCACTGAAAAGCCATGATAAATTAATGGACACCTCTTTTTAATATAGAAGATTTAACTTTGTGATATAGAAAACAGGAACCCGAATAGAAGCACATTGCCATTAACCATGCTCGAGATCTTATGACAAGCCTTCTATGTCCCAGTCAACATGCCATCCTGAAATTACCAACACCAACCATGTTTAACACTTAATCTAAAAAGCTATATTGCAGCAAGAAGTCATCAAAAATGCCAACTACTTTTACAATATAAGGCCCTCTTCTATTTATATCAAAGGAGGAAAAAGCCTAACTAGGGTTTCAAAATGTATCAAAAACACCCATAAAATATAGTAAATATCTGATGCCAAGACCACCAAGCTCTCATGGAATAAATGAAAAAATATCCTAACACATAAATTTGGAATTGATTTTCCCCTAAAAAAACATAAAATATCATTTTCCATAAATGAGTGTCTTTGTTGACTTTTGCATTAAAGGCATAGCGATGAGGTTTGAAGGCATAAATACATAAGAATCAGGTCTATATGACCAAGTTTTTACTGGCAGCACCGATGCGAGAATTGCCGTGATGGCTGGATTGAAAACTGCCAGAGTAAAAAATTTCAAAAAATCCTTGGGTTTTTCATTGGGCTCCTGTATAAGAATTAAATGCAAGGCTTTTATAAAGTGGGTGCCGATCGAAAATGGGCAGAAAGGTGAAAAATAAGGTGTTTTTTAGCCTTTGAGGGACCAAAAATATTCCAAATGCTATGAAATTTGGTGAGCATGCTGTACTTGAGTTGAGGATTGCAAAAATTCAAATTTTTCCTCTTGAGGATGCCTGAGGTGAAAGCGTATCACCAGGTGTGTTGTGCCTTCAGGCCTTAAAATTAGCAAAAAACCAAAAATTCTCAAAAAGTTCCCAAAATTGGTAGATATCTTCCATATGGGGTTTGGGAGGCCTGTAGAGAAGCTTCAGCCAAGATTCCAAGGTTCTCTTGGTCTTTTTCTTCCATGAGTAATTTTATTTTGGCAAGGGTTCCTTTGAGCTTGACCCACGCAGCTTTGATTCTTGATGCCCAGATTGCTTGATCATGTGGAGGGAGTCAGGTTATATTTGTCTTTATTAGCCAATTTGCTTGTTTTCTTATTATAATGCTGTTTCATGCCAAGGCATCTTTCTAGATCCCTAATTTCTGCATCTTTGCTTTGGAGTAGTATGCTAGTGGCCCTCTCCTTATCTTCATTTTCACTATCAAGGTCAATGATGTCAAATTATTGTTCAATCTCATGCTCACCTTTCTTACCTTTCTTCACCTTTTGTTTTCCTTTTTCTAGTTTCTTGGTAGAAGTGGAAGGCATGTCTCCTTTACTTTTAGAGGCAGCAAACACATGCCTTTCTCCTCTTTGATATGTCAATGGAAGAGGTTTTATTTTGTTCATTTTGGTGTCGTTCGGCTGCCGTCATTTGTCTCCATATATTCCTCTTCATTACCTTAACTGCTTATTACCTCATTACCTTCAGCATCAGCCTCATTTTTGGCCTCTTCACTAATTTCTGCACTATCCTTTGTACTGCCTTCATTTTGTTCATCATTACTTCTAGGAGTCTCATGGTTGTGATCTTTACTTCTCTCATCAAATTCTTCATTTTACTCATTGTTTTCATGACTGCCTTCTTCCTCACTGATGCTTACTTTATCACTCCCAAAATCAGCCTCACTGTTCTTAGATTCAGTGGCTTCCTTTTCATTAACATTTTCAGCCTCATCTCCATCTACACTCTAGCTGCTTTCTTCATCAGTGTCTAGACTGTCTTCTGCCTCTTCATTTTCAACTTCATCATCATTTTCTTGACTGCTTTCTTCATCATTTTCTTCATCTTCATTTTCATCTACCTTGATTTCTTCTGCTTCATTGTTGACCTCTTCTTCTTCATCACTAAGAGCCTCACTATTTTCACTGTTATCATGGCTCCTAGTCTCATTTCCACCATCATCATCCATTAGGGGAATTTTGAGGTCTAAAAGGGGCCTCCTAAGAAAAATGTACAACCAAAATAAACTTTATAAGAACTAATAGGATTCAAGATGATGATGTCAACCATGGGGGATGATTCACCATTTTTTAATTAAAAGGGTAAAAAGATTAAAAAATAATAAAATAATATAACTACTTTTTCAACTCATATTTTCAACTCATCTCCCAAAGCGTTTACTCAAATTTCAAGTGGGAGTACTCGTTGGATGCAAAAATTAATTCCTCATCCAAGGTGTACCCATGCTTCATACTTTTGGTGTACCCTGCTACATGAAAAATGATAAATACATGAAAAAACATGATTGCAATCACACTTTTTATGTATTTCTCATATTTCATGTAGTTGGGTCCATCAAAAGTATGCAACATGGGTACTCCTTGGATGAGGAATTAAATTTTGCATTCAACGAGTACTCCTGCTTGAAATTTGAGTAAACACTTTGGGATATAAGTTGAAAATATGATTTTAAAAAGTAGTTTTTTTCTTTTTTCCCTCTAAAATTTGATGATGTCATCAAATATTATTTTATTATTTCCACTATTATTTTATAATTTCCTTAGGAGGCCTATTTTAGACCTCAGAATTCCCTTCATGATCATCTATTTCTTTGTCACTTGCTTGTTGACTGCCACTTCCTTAATTTCTGTCCATACTGTCTTTTGCCTTTTCATCTTCAATATCATCATTGTTATCACTACCCCCTACCTCTTCATTTTCTTCCTCTTTACTATCCTCTTCTTTATCATTTCTTTATTTATCTCTACCCTCTCCTTCATTCTCATTTGATCTTTAATTGTCACTCCCTTCTTGATCTAATGCATTGGGAGAGGGTGAGGAAGGGAGGTTTTCTTGTGGATAGGATACTTGTGTAGATTATGAGGCATGATCAGTAGGAGGTGATGGAGGATTAGAGGGAGGAGGATGAGATAATGAGGGTAAATTTGGCTGATGATTGGGTTGTGGGTTTGTGAACACTTCATGAGCAATGAACACCTCCCATGGTATGCCTTTTTTCTCCAACTAATGTAGCACAACCATCTTGATCAAGGAGTGATGGAACAAATTTTGCATTTGCTGGGAGTAGTTCCTCTTTTGTAAAATAGAGGACATCTTATCAATACTCCTATATAGGTAGTAGGGTAAAGGAAGAATTTTTACCCTGGTAATCTAATATGATAGGATTAGAGTCTAGAGTACCTTCCCTCACAAGTAAAATATTTCACGATGACCCTCATCAAAGGTGCATACCTCTCTAGCAAGTGTGAAAAAGGGAAAATAGACTTGTAGCCTTCTTTGTACCTAGGTTTGAGAAATGGCTTATAGCAGCTTATGTCTAATTTTTCTCTTTTGAACCACTTTTCACCAACATTTGGTGTGCCTGTAGCATGGGAAATGGCATCTGATGATAACTCAAAGTCGAACCCTGCAAGAGTTACTTGTTTATTTTGTAGGTTGAGGATAAACAACCTAGTGAGTTCAGGGTGACTCTGCACCTATTGAACTTTTTCACAAAACTGAAAACACCCTAAATTTTGGAAATAGGTGATGATCATAGGAGAGGCATTAAGCTCCACAGTGTGTTGGGGTTCAAATCTATTGACCTTCCCACCTCTGTGTTTCTACCTCCTAGGCACTTGGCCTTCTTCACTACTAACATTTCCTCCTTCTCCTGACATTCTGATTACTATTTTCTTTAAACAAACCCTACCTCTTCTTGTGAAACTTGATATGAGAAGTGAATTGGAATGATGGTGAAGGTAGCCTTTGTAAGTGAGTGAGAAGAAGGTGTAGGTGTATGACTGAGTCTTTTAATCTTTGATGAATGGTCAACTTCAAATCATTGCAACTACCCTACTTAACTGATATATTCTTGTTTGTAGATGATAGAGGTCTTAAACAGGGTTTTGAGCAGGAAGATTAGGGTTTTTTAATCCTTAGGCTTTGGTCACTTCCTTTGACATTAAACCATCAAATTTACTATAGGACAAGGCTAGACATCCACCTACCAAATTTAAATGCCTTTGAGAGTCCTTTGATGCATCTTGGAGGAGTCTTCCTGTTTTTTTTTAGCATGTGTAGGTGGAGGAGAGCTTCAGGCGAAGGCGCAGCGCCTGCACACACAGTCGGGTCCTCTCTGCCCAAAACGTAGTGCCTGCATGCGTTTTTGGGTGTTGAGCCTCCAACACACAGTGCCTGTATGTTTCCCTTCATGTCGGGCCTCCAACGTGCAATGCCTGCACGTTTCCTTGCCTGTCGGGCCTCCAACACGCAGCGCCTACATGTTTTCTGGGTCTGGCAGGATGTCCTAGGCGAACGAGTAGTGCCTACATGAACACGTAGCACGTGTCCCTGAATGCACAACGCAGTGTAATTTTTCACTGGAAAACCTCCTGAACGCGTAGCGTTGGGCACTGAATGTTTAGTGTCTGCCTGAACACGCAGTGCCGGGTAAACTTGCTCAATTTTTCACCGAAATTCCCAAATTTTTCCCTTGGATTTTCTGACTGTTTTTGCAAATGCATAATGAGTTGGGTGAAGGGAAGAAAGGTCCTTTATAGATGATGAAAATAAATTTAAATTAGGGAACCACTTTGCTAATGTTTTTGAGCTTTTTCATCTAACTGATATTCCCTTGACCTTTTCGCTGTAGGTGGTTAAAAAATATTTAAAATGGCCCTTTCCTATTTTTTTTTCCTAACCATTTTCCTTTGTTTTCTCTGCAGGTTGTTGATAGGGTGAATTTGAATTCCCTTTTATGTTTGAAACATGATAAATCTGCCCTTGACAACATTAGGAATTTCAAACATAAAGCAACATCTTCAGCATTTCTTTGTTCTTACCATGGAGATCAAATTACCTTGTGCTTGGCGGGTGACTAAAAAACTTGTTTTCAACTTTCTCACTGATCCTTAGGCATGATAAATCCACCTTTGAAAAGCACCATAGTGTTCACAATCATGTGTGCTATGTCCTCTTTTGGCCACTTCTGATTGTTGCAGGTTCCATGACATACTGACTTAGCCCTTTTTGATATTCTTGAAGTTTGACATATCTAGTCGCATAGCAACAACCTTATAATCAGTTTGGATTTCCATATTGGAGCTCAACCCTATGTTTTTATCCCTTAGATCATTGAGTGTAAATGACTGAAATTGAGAGATTGGCCTTCCTTTCACTGATAATCTTTGCATTCTCTTTCTTTTGAGACAGTGAGACACTTTACCTTGGAAAAATCTGGAAGTCACCTACAACATTTTCTTCAAACCTTCCTTCCGCTGTCATCATGGAGGTCTTAATCATCTTTACTTTATCTCCTTTGCTTATCTTTCCAAAACCTTAGGTTTCTGGGCTGTTTGAGAAAAATTATTAGTGTTGTCTTCTAAGTTCTTTATAGCCCTTTCAAGGTCATTCATTTATGTCCAGTTCACCTCACCTTTTTCCCTTTCACATTTATAATTTCTAAGAAATATCTTCCATGTTTGGTTCATTTGGTGTGCCTCCTCCATGTGTTCTACTGCATTGGATCCTTGCTTGGCACACTGTTGTCCCAATCAAGCTTAGAAACCCTAATTTTCCCTAAACATAAGCTGCTTCTTGTCTTCCTTTAAGAACACATTAGTTACTTTATCAATTTCCTTTGTTGATCTACCTATTTTCGTTCCTACAAAAATGCCAAGCACATTTACCTTGGGCAAAACTTGAAATTGACAGAGAAGCCTTCTTTGGTGATTTTATGCTCTTTCTTGGGCAATCATGTATTACTCTTCTTTTACATTTGGAATAGCCTCTAGCATAGGAAAATAGTGCTAAAAAAACATCAAGGATAGCCCTACAACCTATGAAACCATAATGACCTAGTGGGAGGCTCTTTTGACTTGGTCTTTGAATGAAAGCTTGGCTTGGGGTCTTCAACTGTGAAAAACAGTGTTTTCTAAAAATTGATGTATTGAAGATCCAAAATCCATTGTACTTGATTTATCTAAAGAACCTACATAGATAATTTTGAGACCATTAATGCTTAGGTAATTTGATGAACATGAGAAGGAGTAGGTTGTTTTGGCGATCCCAGATGGAAAGTGGAGGGGTTAGGCAAAGGCAGAGTGCTGAGGTTATGGGTGGGAAAATAAGATAAAGATGAGTGGCGTGAGCCCATGAGGGGTCTTATAAGAGTGGTAGTTTAATAAGGGAATGGCAGAGTAGTAAAATGGTGAAAATTTTGGTTTAAGGATAATGAAGGCAATGAGATTTCTAAAGCTCACAATATTCATGAATCTTGTTTTTAGAAATCTAGGAAAAGTATTTAGTCATCTACAAATAGCAAAAATTAATGATGACTAACAACAACCATTCCCCCTCCCCCTATCAAGTGTTGCATACTTTGTGATGAACACGATCATTTCATCCTCGATTTCCCACGTCTGGAAATGTTCCAGTGATGGTATCCAGTCCATGTAGTATACAACACTGACCTAGACACCCAATATTCATGTCAAATATGAGGTGGAAATCATCCTTTACGCCATTGTCACTATATCCCTAGATTCCATGTGACGCTAGATAGTATGCATTCAACTATAGTTCGCATCTCCCGGAAAGATGGATCCGACTCTAAATCCATGAACAACTCAAAAACTCAAGAAGACGTGACGAGTAGATCCATCCTATTTATGTAAGCTGAAAAATGACCAATTGGGGAAACCTTTGTCACCCCCAACCGCCCTCTGAAAATAATATGAACATGTGCATTGTGTAAAACACTGAATCATGTGGTCGCCACTTTCCCTGACCTAAAAGCGCTACGCCACTGGTACCCAGTCACGCCATGAAGCGAGCAGGATGGGAACCCCATATCTAGGATTTTTTTCCTAGTATGTTGAGGCAATCACCATGAGAATAACTGCACCTATATCCCACGAGTACGTCCTCTGATTGACATGATACATCTATTAGAGACAAAACATCGGGACCTTATCAACCTGAAACCTAGTGACCAACATGGAAGGAAGAACGCCCCCAGGAAATCTACTCCATACGCATGTCTACGTAATGGGAAATTTGGGAAGGTGTGCCAACCAAGCATGACCCAGGTTAAACCTAGGATAACATGTGGACTATGTGACCTGATTGGCCACAAGGGAGATCAGTGAAAATAATTGAAGCACCTCACAAATAGTTTTCATATAACCTCTTCTCTCCTGAAAATACATCTCTCTAACCAAGAGAAGATCACACACAGCTATTTCCAAATTTGTTCACACTTCCATCATACAGTAAAATGTGATCATCTCCCGAATCTTCGAGTGGCAAGAGTGGCGTTAATTCTACACTCCTCAAGAGAACGAGACATACCCAAGGCAAAAACTCAGAAATGGAATCAGAAGTCCTCCTCCTCTACGTCAGATCCCTTCTGAGCGCCCACTTCTAGGATGAAGAGTAGTGTTGATTCCCACACAATCTACTCAGTTGGCACAGTGCCACCATGCACCATTCACAACGGCTATAACCACGAACCACAGGTACACCCTCTCTCATCTTATTTTTTAGCACATATCTTTCAATAATATTTGAATAAAGAAAATTATTTCACTTGGGGTATTTTTTTTAGGTATCGTGCAAACCGAAGTTGAGCCCCAAAGATGTCCTTCTTTTCCACCACATTTCACTTCATTTTCTTTTTCCCTCATCAATCACAGGCTTAAATGATCAATAGGATTGATTAGGATTACTTTAAGAATGTATATAATGACTAACTTGCTATGTTTTCATGATTTTGTTATTGTAGCAATTTTTTACTAGACTCGGCTACAGAACGCAGTCATTCTGTAGCCAGTCGCCTATTCCGCAGCTATCTTCATGTTTACGCAGGTTCCAGGTGTCACCTCAAGGAAAAACGCATATGGTCATATTCCACATCACTCCCCCATCATTTCTTGCTCTCCACGAAGTCTGAGCTCGAGTCTATAGGTGGTTATGCACGTGGGAAACCAAAACTAGGAGATAGACTTCTAATAGGACAAGGACTGTACATATGTCCTTAATCATAGTACGAGGCCACCACCAGAGTCCTAGTTTGATTTTAGTTGGGAAAGACAATTATTCCTATTTTATCTCAAAGACAGTTATGTAATTTTGTTATAAGTATGGCTCGGGAGACCGAGAAACAACTAGCTAGATTTATGTTTTATTGCTAGATCTCAGAAGACCGTAATACTCTGTTTTGAAGAATTTCTCCTTTAATGAAAGAAGCATCACTTTATTGCAAGAGCTGAGTCAATATTGAGTAGATTTCCGTGCTAATCCGGTGGTAGAGGGCCCCTGCTACCTGAGAAGCTTTGTTCATATGGTTTAGATAAGTAACTTAGCCTTGTTTCATTCTTAGTTTAATTAATTTTCTGAACTTTGTGTTTTTATACTTACTTGCAGTGGATGCCACAGTTAGTCTTATCCTTACAAACTCTTCCAAAATACCACTCACATTGGATGGGATATAACTGTAGTATTTAGGAGTTAGTTGCATTTCTCTGAACTTTATGATTTTGTGCTCAATTACATCAGTTGTTATAGCTAGTCGTGATCTTATAAACTCTTCCAAAATATCACTAACTCTAGATGAGACATAGCTGTGGTGTTTTAGAGATTTGTTGTGTTTTGTTGAATTGTATGCTTTCATGCTCATTTACATAACATGTTGCAGCCAGTCCTGTTCCATAAATTATTCCAAAATACCACTAATTCCGAATGAGACAGAGCTGAGACATTTTAGTGATTAGTTGCATCTTTAGTCTAGTTGTAGTACTCCGGAGGTAGATGTCACTCTAGTTTAATTTTGTCACCGTGTTTCAAGTTTGATAATGGCACTCTAGTATAACTCTGTTCACTGTACTTTAAGTTAGATTAGTGACATTCTAGTTCAGTTCCAGTTCACTGTATTTCAAAGTTAGGCTAAAAGCATTCTAGTTTAGTTGTGATCACTGTGTTTCAAGTTTGATCAATTGCATTCTAGTTCAGTGTTATCCATTGTTCTTTAAGTTGTGTTAACTGTCAAAATTAGACTTCACGGCCTTCATTGTTTACAAACTAATCTTGTTCCGACTTTCTATTAATGCATCATCATATGGACAGGAATGAATTAGTGATATCAGTTTAAGGCCTTGATGGTTCTGCAATCTTTTGCAATTTCACAAATAAGCCTTTTTCCCAAAAAAAACTATTTTAGAAAATCTCTAACTTTCGAATAAGGCTTAGTAGTGATAAGTGGAGCTGCAGAATGGATTAACCTTAGCATTACAAGTTAATTCAGAGTAGAAATCTTATTGTGCTACAAATAATCTTTTTTCCAATTATGTTCCAATAAACTTTTAGCCATGGATGAGATTCTTTGTAATATTGTAAGATGGTTGTTTAACTTAGGAGAACCTCATTTGCACTAAACTTGTCCTTTTCTCAAGCTATTCCAACATATTTCTAATGAATGAATTGGATGAGTTTATGTTATGAGAGATTGAGTCCATGTTGTGATTTATTTTCTTGCTATGAGTCATTATCAAACTTTGCATTTTCTGTTCTTTAGTATAGGTTTTTCTCTGTTTTTAGTGTGACCAACAACTGTTCTTTTTCAACAATTAGTTCTTTTCCTTCTTAACATAAAACCACAAAACCAAAAACATCATAAAAACACTAAACACAACATAGTGAGAAACAAATACCTAGGCACATATAGTGCACCTCACTTCAGCAGTTTACTAACCCTGGTTGATAATTTATGACCTCAATTTAGGAACACTAAGTTGAGCACTACATAAACTTTCCTACCACTCCATCCATAGAAAGTTCCAAAGCAAGGGATCATTCTACCCTCTCAGA